>PVKZ01000407.1:0-122500 GCA_004027375.1 Macroglossus sobrinus
AAAATGTACAGTGACTTGGCTATCCACTAAGGCAGTTATAGACATTTAAGTTATTTAATTAGCACTTAAATAATTAATTTTCATTTATAATTCTTGCCTCATAAAAATGTTGTCAAGATTTTTTCTCCCTAAAATTTTCACATACATAGTAGAAATTTAACCCAACTTATTTTTCTATTCATGTAAAGTGATATTTGCTTGTGTGATTATTTGATGTTATCTAGAATTTCAATTATTTAAAAAATTTAATTTTTTATGCCTTGTATTTTCTGACATTTTTTATACCTGATTGTTACCAATTATTATTTAGTAGACTGAGCAAACTCTTTCTTTCAAAAGCGTGTGTTTAGCTCTCCCTTTGATAACTTCATGGCCAAAAAATGGGCTGACTTAGCTTTCTACTTTTATTTTAGCTTTCTTTTCTCACAGACATTAGCTTGTAGCTCTAAGTTTATTGTTCATCTTCATCATTTACCTATCCTAAGAATTATCACAAAAACTTCTTATACATTTATCCGCCTGTGCCTTTAATTTCCATTTTACTACAAACTCTTTTTTTCTTTTCTTTTCTCTTTTTTCTAATTATCTTCAATGAGAATAAATGACCACTTATAGATTTCAGTGATGAAAACAGTGTGACTGAGGAATGGATGTAGAGACATATAAATGACTATATATGCACTTTTAGGTTAAAAAAATATATATTCTCTTAGAAAAGGAGCACTAACATATTTGGGTAAAATTACTTCACTTTAGTTTGCTCAACAGGTAAATTATTAAGATAATGAGTGCTTCAGTGACTCCTCTCCCCAGTGAATCAATTCCTGAAAGAAAAAAAAGAAAGAAAGAAAGAAAGAAAGAAAGAAAGAAAGAAAGAAAGAAAGAAAGAAAGAAAGAAAGAAAGAAAGAAAAAGAAAGAGAGAAAGAAAGAAAAAGAAAGAGAGAGAGAGGGAGGCAGGGAGGGAAAGTGGGATAAAGGGAGGGAAGGAGGGAGAAAGGGGGAGAGAGAGAGAGGGAGAAAGGAAGGAAGGAAGGAAGGAAGGAAGAAGGAAAGAAAAAAAGAAATTCTTCTTTTCTCTTCAGAGGCATTATATGTAGTAGTCATGTTCTGATTTTATGCTTTGTTTCAGAATGGAATATTAACTTTTGTGTTCTATGAAGTATGGTGGGAATAGGGAGTGGGATGGATTAAAGTGGATTATCTCAGGGGCTGGGCAAATTGAAAAGAAAATAGATTACTGGTTGCTCAGAGCCAGGGGTGAAGGTAGGGGAAAAATAGCTAAAGGATTTATAGTAACTTTGGGGGGATAATGATAATGTTCTAAAATTGTGGTGATGGTTATACATACCTGTGGATATAAAAAAAAAAGTCATTGAGTTGTACACTTTAAATAAATGAATTTTATGGTATGTGAACTATATCTCAATAAAGTTGTTTAAATAAGAATTGGAAGGAAGAAAATAGAAGAGGATAAGTGTTATGATCTTTGCAATCTAGAAGTAAATGAGTCACTGGTGTTCATTGTATGGACGTTAGATTCCACAGTTGATCTATTTGTACATGTTTTGTTTCTGATGGCATTTGCTATTAAGATAAGTTCAATAAAAGAAAGCACAATTTCAGTAAATAATGTTTAAAAATACACTAAAATAGTCTATCAATGTTATTAATATGTAATTACAAAATATGTTTTACTTAATTTCATTTATATATGCTGGAGAATAACCATAGTAATAGATAATTGGTATTCAAATCTGATTGTATATGAGAATAACCTTAAGAGCTAGTAAAAAAACCCAAAATTTTTGGCCCTATATTAGATGTGTGGAGTAAGAATATACAGGGTATTATCAGGAAGGTATCTGTACTTTTTAAAATATTCCTTTGGGATTCTCATTTTGTAGCCAGCCAGTCAACTATCCACAGAGTAGAATTTGGTAATCACTGGGATAGATTTTTACCAACTTACATTAGGGAAACTATTAAATTTTCAGACAACAAGGTTAGAAGAAAAAGAAATTCTAAGACATATTTTAAGGAAATATCATGACATTCAAATATATAGCATGTCTTGGAACATAAGGAGCAAACTCAAAGGATTATATAGTTATATCAGAATTATTTTGACATCAGAATAAGTGGCAGGTGTCTAGAGAAATATTAAAAATACACTTTTTCTGGACTTTTGGTAACCTCATTGTATATCTGAGAGAATATTACAAAATTGGTGGAAGGCCAAAATAAATTTGATAGAAGACTTTCTTAGCAAATCTTCATAAAATTGTTTATCAATTTTAGAAACTATCACAATTTATAGGTGAACAGCTGCCAATGAATTTCCTACTATAAAATTCATTGTAGGAAATTACTTTTCTTTACAGAACTAATGCATACAAGGTTGCATTCATAGTAAGAAATGAATACAACCTTGTATGCATTAGTTCTGAAAAGAAAAAAGTAATGTCAAATATTACATTTTCAATAGCGTATAGAAAGGACAAGTTACATGTTTCATATCCCTCACCATACTGGACATCCAAATTTAATGTTCTAAGAAACTGAAGGAAATAACAAGTTATCACCTTGAAGAATCATAGGAACCACCCCAAGAAAACCTGTGGCTTGTGGTGTTGTGTGAGGTGTGTGGTGGTGGTGGTGGTGGTGGTGGTGTGTGTGTGTGTGTGTGTGCGCGCGCACGTACTATTCTGTCCAAGAAACAATCCAATTTAATGGATTTTGATTTGCTTCTGCTGATATAAAGAAATGTCGCGGATATATATCTTCAAGATATTAATCACCGATGCCACCAAACACATGTACAATGACTTAGGTCATAAAGATTCACTGTGGCTTGCATGTCTTTCCATACTCTGTTAGAAAACCTCGTGGAGATGAATGCTGACATAACTGTGATAAATCATTTTGCTACATTGCTAAGAGGAACAGACAGTGATATAAATAGCCTTTACAAATACAGCATAACCTCAGGGCCTTTTTTTCTACAATAAGTAAGATTTAAGTAGATATTTTAATGACATAAAATTTTGATTTTTCACTCGAAATCATATTTTCAAGTTTCCTCCATTAAGTGACTCTACGCAAACAAAAGGAATTAGTCTTTCACATTACTCAGAACATTTTGCCTAAGATGCTGCTCCAAGCTAGCAACGAGTTATTACAGCAGCCACATGTCAAAGCTGTAACAATTTATAACAAGAGGAAAATTAGTCCAGGCACTATAGACTTTATTAATAACTTCTTATGGCCTAAAATTGAGAACTTGAACCAACTATTATAATACTATATGAAAGTAAAATACACTTACTACAGAGCAATTCAGGGTGTTTTCTTTGCATCTTCCTGTTACATATCATAACTCTCGCTGGTAAATAACTACACTGTAGTTCGGAGCAGTACACGCAAGATTAAATTATTATTGGGACAGAGGAAGTGGTCTGCAATGGTAGCAAAATGAAAGAAAGCATTTTTCTAAATATCAGTTGTATTTATAATATTCACCTATGGAATGCGGAAAATTGTTGCACTTTGAAAATCGAACTGATATTACAGCTGAGAAATACTGGATTCCCATTGGTAAAAATGTATGCTCTAGATTACTAAAGTTCCCACAAGGAGGATAGAAAATATATTTTTGATAGTTCTCAAGAATAAAAATGTTTACATGACAAAAATATGAAAAAATATATGGTACAAGACAGAATATTATTAACATATTGAAAATTGCAAACCATAGAAAAACTGTATACATGAGCATGTAAGCATGGGGAGTAGCTAAGAATAAGAAAAAAAAATAAAAATAGAAATGGTATTTAAAATGAAGCCATCCAAAATGTACCATGTTCCACAGAGACTGCAGTTGGGAAAGTCAAGGGTCAGAGCCTGGCCACAAGGCACAGATTCAAAAATTGGGGGCTTGTGCTTATGCCCACAACCAAGATGGCCATGTCTGTGACGTGGGCCTCTAGAACAGCACTGCCCACCAGGACCATAGCCTGGAAAGAGCTGCTTGTCCACTGTTTGGAAGGGTGTGGCTCATTACCATGTCACATACATGAAATAGGGAGCCTAGTTCCTAAAACAATAAACAGAGCTTAGTCAGGAAACTCAATCCAAGGTAAGACTCATGGAAGTTTGTAAAATCAAGCACAACAAAATATCTCCTACATAAGATAGCTGTAAAATCAAGTATAACAAAACACTTGAAAAAAGTCAACATAACGAGAAGGAAATAAAATACTCAGCAAACCGAGAAATTTATGTTAGAGTGACTAGAGATAATACAGTAGTATAAAGAGATTATAAGATAAATTTTTCATCTATAAATTGGCAAGAGTGTGGATTATAACTATGAAACAAATGTTTTAAAAATAGAACTAGAAGTTCAAGTATATAACTAAATTGAGATATTGGAGATAAAAGTAGCATTTATTGAAATGATGATGGACTATACTAGGTAAAAATTGAGTTAATCAAGAAAAAATTTAAATATCATAAAAAAGCATTAATATATAAGAAATAAAAAATAAGATAACTAAAATTTATATCTATAAAATTTAGCATAATTCTAAGAAGACATCAGAAGGAGAAAAGAGGGAGAATAATTAGGAGGCACTTAAATATAAATCAAATTTCTGAAATACATAATCTCTCAAATTAAAGTTTTAAAACTGACAAATTAAAAGCACTCGAATAAAACAATAAAACTTCTAAGCATCACAAATAGAAGCAATGAAAAAGAGAAATCATATCTTATAGAGAAAAATGTGTTTGTTTAATTTCAGAGAGCAAATTTCTATTTTTATATGTATATGTGTGTGGATAGATAGATAAAGATGAATAGAAATATATATCTCTATATTAATATATTATAATGTATAAATGTTATATGTAGGAAAGGTTTAATAAAGGCAAACATAATTTTGAAAGACAGAATCATATAAAATTATTATATGACTTTTCCCTTTTAGAGTAGTATATATATCTGTCTGATGGTGAGTACCATATGATAACCTGATTCTTTTCTCATTATTTAACAATAGCTTTGATGAGCTAGTCATAGATAACCCTCTGAAAAACTCTCTCTTCAATGACTTCCAGTGTCTTCTCTTTTCACTTTCTATTATTTGCCTCCACATTCTTTTTAATTATGTTATTTTTTTGCTATTTTAACTGAGAATCTGCTGCACACAAGTCTCTATGCACTAGAATAGCTAGTTCTTTCTATTAATAGCCTACTTCTAATTAAAATTCATCAAATGCATTAATTTTGACAAGACTAAAAAAAATAAATCTTTCCCAATAAAAAATAAAATGTAAAAAAAAATAGCATTCTTATTTATTCCATTCTTGTATTCATATGTGTCTTCCAAAGTTTTTAATAATTTATATTTTGATTATTTTCAAAGGCAGTACTTCACTTAAATTTGTGTCAGTTTTCAGTGAGGTTGACCTGGCTAATAATACATAGTCTCTCAAAATCCTGGTACAAATTTTTTATTAGTTATAGAAAAGACTAAGACCTCCACTCTAACTCACTAAAATGCATTTGTTTAGGAAAAAGAATAATTTTAATTTCTCTATAATTTAAAAGTTCTGCTGGAAGATCTGTGTGATTCACAAGATTCACAGATTCTGGTTTATTCCTTGTCATTCTGCCTGCATTAGTCTTACCTGCATTTTCAAAACAAACAAAACAAAACAAAAGATGGAAGACAAATCAGCATTTCAGATAACACACAAAAAAAAGAGGACATAAAAGTTAATTAACTGACTTTTAAGCAATTTAGGAGGATATTAAACCCACCACTTCTGCTCACACAGCAAATTTAGACACATGTAAGTAGTAATTGCAAGGGCAGATTAAGAATATATTTCCTAGCCAAGTTGTCTGTGAGTCTACGAGCCTGGGAATACAATAGAATGGGTCTCAGTTAAACGATTATTACTTTTTGCCACAGATTTCCATGGAATTATAAATAAAATTTTAATGGCTCAACTTTCTGCCACTGCAGTGACCAAGATATTTCCTCCTCCTCAAGAAACAGAGAATTACATGATCACATTTCCAAAGATTTATTCTTCCTTGTGACAAAGAGCAACTCTATACACACCTTATTGTTTAATTAGTAGTAGGACTAAAACCTCTAAAATTATTTTTTTGGGGTTTATGGGTTTTTTTTTCTTCTAATACTGTTTGGATGTAAAACTAATAGACACACATGGTAGACAGTCTCCAAAACTAGTCTCCTCGCAAAAAAAAAAAAAAAAAAAAAAAAAAAACACAAAGCAAAAAACCAAAAAACTAGTTCTGTCTCCCATGTAAGCTGCTTCTCATTCTTTTCCCTCCTTGGCTTTAGCAACAGAATGCTATTATCGAATGACTTCCTGGGATTTCTGAGCTCAGAGTGAGGAGCCCCAGCAGTCTCTACTTCCTGCCTCCTGAGCAGTCTCTTTAAGGCCCCAGCCTTCCTGCTAGAAAAGAGAGAGGCCACAGAGAAAAAGCAGTAATGTTCCAGGCTTGAGAATGAGAAGTAATCTGGATATTTCAGCACCAGCCACAAAATGATTGAATGTTCTTGTGAGACCATATTCAGAGGCCAACAGAATAACCATCTAGGTATGGCTCAGTGAACTTAGGGAATCAAAAGAATTAGTAAAAAAGTGCAGGACTTTTTAGGAGGTTTGTTATGCAGCAATATGCAGCAATAGATAATAAAAAAATAATAATAAATTGGCACATAGGCACAAAAGAAAAATAAGGAACAACTTGATAGTTTTCAAATTCAGCTTATATCCTAAAGATATTGAATTTCTGAAATCATGATGACAGCACATTAGCACAGAGTTTGCAGTGTATTCTTGCAGCAAATAAAGCTGCTGTAATTTGCCATTTCATTGACACAGGTGTCTCATCACAAAGAAAGGAAATAATAGTCTTTCTCTACAATTCAGTTGAGATAATTGGTATATTCTTGTCAGGGTCAGCTCATTACTGGAAAGATAAAGATTAAATGGAAGAATTTAGAACACTAACTTAGAGACAAGAATCACTGGCTTATAAAGTCAGAGCAGAAGAGCAAATTTCTTAAGCTGTTTTACAAAATTCTCTGTACCTGAGATGTAAGTCTCACTTATTAATAGGGTAAGTTTAAGAAAAAGATAATGATTTTAAAACAACTTATAAGAAATTTTGCTACCACTCCCAAAACGCCTAGAATTACAGTGATTTTCAGCATCACTGCAAAAGCAGAGCAAACAGGGAAATAAATCCATATCCAAAATAAATGACTATTCAGTAGGAACAAATTGTTATCCATCCATGCAGGAAGGTATTCAGTATAATCAGCTATTATCCAGGTAGTTAGCTGCCACCCTTAGGAAAAGTGTATTAGAGATTAAATATAAGACTCTCTATTAGAGATAAGATGGGAACTCATAACTTTTTATTTTTAAATTTAAACCCTTGACTTGTTGCCTCTTCCAATTGATTAACAAGCCCTCTTTTACAGAGTATGTAAGCTGTGCCAGAGTGAATTCAGAAATTTCTGCTCTGTGAGCACTCTTATCCATAAAAGAACTGCAGTGTTTATTCTAAGTTTTGAGAAGCATTTGTTTGATGTTTATATTTATTACAAGGATCTTGAGCAGTGTTTATATGAGTAGCATGTACTTTAATTTTAAAACATAAATATTCTGCTACTTTTCATGATTCTCAAGAATAGGTTGAGATTGAAAGTTAAGCTCTAAAACCTCTTGTCATTGGCATTTAGCTCTGTGAATGAAGATTTTGTCTTAAAGCATAATCACAATAAAATGTGACAATAAATTTAAAATTGAGATTAGCTAAAGATTAAAATTTTCATCTCTAATTCATTATCCATAGATAATTATTATTTCAATATAATATAAATATCACAATTCTAAATTTATAAAATAGATATGTAAAATATCATACATGTTGGGACACAATTCTCCATGAATACCATACATATATTTCATATCCTCTGAGTAAAGACAGTTATGGTCAAGTTAAGGACATTTGTATAAAGAGACTTCCAGTATAGAGACATCGCCCTCCTGAAAGACATTGCAGGTATAAAGATAAAGAACTTCCCTTTCCTTTCAGAAGGATTTGCTTACGTTGATAAGCAGCACAAAGATAAGGAAATAAATAAAGCAAAATAAAGATAAAACAAAAAGATAAAATTCTTCTCTCTCTCTCTCTCTCTCTCTCTCTTTTTCTCCTCCTACTTTCTTCCTCCCACCTTCCCTCCCTCTTTCTCTCATCTCTCTATTTCTCACCTATCTCTTTCCAGAGCAGAGATGAGCAGATCACCGGCAGCCAGACCCTAAATAAGATCAGATTTGCATTACTTTGGGGGTTTCTCTCCAGTGATACAGGCTTTGCAGACAGGGGTGATATCTAGACCTCACAAAATGCCCTGGCGGTACTGGTGTTTAGAGAATGACAAAAAAAGTCAGTTTCTGACACAGCCATACACTTTTCATATACATTATAAAGGGTTTCATGTTAAGTATTATTTTTAAAAAAAGATATTTCACTAGAGAATGGTTTAAAAGCCATGGCACAATGATATTACATTCATCTCACACAGTCAAACGATACAGATGTTCTAAAACATCTCCAGTGAAACAAACCTTTAAACTTTTTACATCTGCTTTGTTAATTTATGTTTTAATTATTAAGTATTGTTATCTTTATCAACAAGTAAAAGAATTCATTATTAAGTTGAAAAGCATTTCCTTTGCAATCTTTCTAGATACAGGTTAAATTTCTGCAGAGCCTGCAATCATCTTTAGCCTCTTTCTTTAGTCAAAGAGCATGTGTTTCCCGTGTTTCCTCTGGAATGTTGTCTATTTTTTCCCCAGCTTTATTAACGTGTGTTAAACATACAAAGACATTTTAAGAGTATATTTTGATATCTTTGGTAATTGTATACAGCTGTATAACGACAACCAAAATCAAGTCATAGAACATTTTCATCTCCCTAAAATGTACCTCTACGGCCTTGCGTAGTCAATCTATCTTATTGTCTCTTGGCCCACTAAAATCAAAGATCTGCTTTTCATCACTATCATTTTGCCTTTTCTACATTTTATACAAATTTAGTTATATTTCATATAATCTTTGGTTTGACATTTTTTACTTAGCATAGTAATTTGAAATTCACCCATAAGGTTTTTTGTTTGTTTACTTTGTCATATTTTATGATACGTTCATATCAAAAGATGCTTACTCATTCACCAGTTGGTGGACTTTTAGGTTGCTTCATAATTTTAAGTGTTATAAATAATATTTCTATGAACATTAATATGTTATTCTTTGTTTGAACATATAATCATTTTCTCTATGGTAATTTACCAGGAATGGGATTGCTGAGTCATACAATAAGGGCATTTTTAACTTTAAAATATACTGGCATATGGTTTTCCAAAGTAGCTGTACCATTCTGCATTCCCACCAGCAATGTATGAATTCCCATTGTTCTACCTCTTTATCATCACTTAGTGTTGATATACTTTTTAATTTTATTTATTCTAGTTGTTATGTAGTAGTATCTCATTGCTTTTAAATTTGCATTTTCTTAATGAATGGTGACACTGTGCATCTTCTCTAATGTTTTTTGTTCATTTTTCGGTGATTTTTCTGTTAAACTATGTGGGCTTTTATTTTTTTCTCTCTAGGTTCCATATATTTTCTCTAAATTTTTACTCAAAATATTTTGTCAAATACATATTTTTAAAAAATATTTTCTCTCTCTGTGGCAAGATCTTAACTATTATTTGAAGAACAAAAGATTCTAATTTAATTAATTATATTTAACTTTTTCATTTGATTTTACTTTTTTCTTTTCTGTTTAAGAAAATGTGTCAAATTTAATATTGCAAAGATTTTGTTACAGTCCTTACATTTATACCATTTACATGGGTATATGCATGATAAAGTATGGATTTTGGGGGGGAGTATGGAGTAAATTAAAGGTCAAAATTCATTTTCTCCCTTTTTTTTAACTTTGGAATCTTGTCTATAAACAATTGATTAGGAAGATTTTTTTGGTCAATTTGAACTGTTTTCTGTTTTTGATTTACATATCTACAGTTAATTTGATGCCACAGCACAGATCCTACAAATATTAAAAGGACAAGAAATGATTACTTTAAACAAGACTATGACAATTATTCGAAAAAGTAGACAAAGTAGATAAATGTCTTTAAAAACATAAATTACTAAACCTGATGCAGAAAGAAATAGAAAACTTGAATAGCTATATAGCAATTAGAAGAGTTGACTTCAGTCCCAAAAAGAGAACTTCAGGTTCAGATGGCTACCATGATTAATTCTATCAACACTACAGAGAACAGATAATACTAATCTTTTAGGAATATTTCCAGAAAATAGATGAGGAGGTACCTCAACACATTTTATGAGACCAGTATTGCTCTTATAACAAACTTATTAAAATAAATTGGAAATATACAGATCAATAATTCTTATCAATATAAATGCAAAAGTCTTTAACAATGTTTGTATAAGTGGAAGACACAAATAGAGAATAATGAGTAATAACCATGTGGATTTAATTTTGGCAATTCAAAGTTAGTTTAATGTTTCAAAATCAATTAATGATTTCACTTTATTAGAAAATTATTGAGAGTAAAACCAGACAATTATTTGTCTAGGGTTAACATTTCAAATGTATTGACAGAATTTGTTCATTATTTTTATTTTTTTACCTTTTTAATTTGTGTAGAACCTTTCTTTAGTACTGTTCACTCTTTATTCCATATATTAGTGTTTCTTGTGTTTTTCTCTTGTTTCTTCATTAGTCAAACTAGTGGCTAGTTTACTAATCTTTTCAAAAATAAGCCTTTTATTTTATTTATGTTTTATTTTATTAATTTCCTACTTGACTAATTTCTGTTCTTATAGCTATTATTTTGTCCTTCTACTTACCTGTGTTTAATTTGGTCTTTTTATTTAAAAATCTTAAGGTGGGATAGGTCACCTCTTGGAAATTTTGTTTTTCTCTTTAATTCGAACTTTTTTTTATCTTTTATGATTTGAAACTCTAATGTTAAATATATTCACATTTATCATTGGAAATCTCTCCTCATTAAATAGGCCTTTTTAATAATATAGCCTTCTTTATAATTAATCTTAATTTTTTTTCTTCTTGTCCCTTCCCATGGTACGACTAATGGGAGCTCCGGCCAGACGTGAGACTCGAGGAGACAATCTGCAAGAGAATGGGGGACAGGAGACGTGAAGAATGGAGGCAAGACAAAGTTCTGATCAAGCCTCATTTATTGTAGGTAGGGGTAGAGTATATAAAGGGGAGGACTTGCATAAGCACGGTTGCCTTGGATACCGAACCGAAGAACATTCCATTTCCTTATATGACCCAAAAATGTAGAAGGGTCCCGGGAGAGGAGGGGACTGCAAGGTCAGATTAGTTTAAGCAAATGGCTCAAGGGGCCCAGGGCATGTCAGGGCATGTCAGGGCAACGACTTTAATGCTGTCTATTCTATCAAATAGCACAGGGCAAGGCAGACCCTGTCCCAAGGCGAAGTTGCCTAGATCTCAAGTATGAGAGCCTTGATAAGAACGGCTACCGACACCTTCTAATCTGTTTTGCGTAATATTAGTATACCCACTCCAAAGTTATATTTGTTTGAATAGTATGTTTTTCCATCTATTGATTTCAAACCTTTAGGGTGCCTCTGTATTTAAAGAATAATCTCTTGGAGATAACATATAGTTGGATACTTTCTCTTTCCTGATGATCTCTGTCTTTGATCTAAATTTAATATAATTAATAATATAATTACTTTGATTTTAAATTTTATTTTATAATTTTATATACACTACCTCTCTGTCTTTTATTCCTCTGTGCCTAATTTTCTGGATATTAAGATTTATTTAAACATCTTTCAAAAAGCTTTGTGTTTAGACAGGTTTAAATTTGCACAAAAATTGGAAAAATAATGAGGATAGCACCCATATTCAACATTTTTTATAACTTTATTTTATTTTTCCCATTGTCATTTTAGCTATATACTTCTTTGCATTTTGCAGTGTCTTTTCTAACATTATAGTTTAGACTTTTAATTGTACAGTCTATTTACTGTTCCTATCATACCACTTCATATAAAATGTAGAAACTTTGCAATTAGATAGGTTACTATCACTCTCATGCTTTATACTACAGTTGACAAATATTTTCTCTCTGTGTATACATATATATATACAAGTGCATGTGTAATATATCCACAATACAATACTACAAATTTGCATTTAATAGTTAATGTAGTATAAAGAACACAAGGCAATTTTTTTAAAATAGTTTTTTGGCATGGATTCAGAGAGTAACCATTTTTCATGCACACCACTCCCAACATTCCTTTCTGAAGTTGCAAAGTTCTATGTAGTATCATTTTCATTAAGGCCATGGGACATTTTTTGTTTTTTAGTATTTTTTTTTTGTGAAAATCTTCCCAAAAAAATTCTCTTAATTACTTTTTAATCTTAAAATACCTTAATTTTTTAAAGATATTTTCACATGTTGTTGAATTCTAGATTGATTTTCCTTAAAGATGTTGTTTCATTCTATTTTGATCTCCTTAGTTTTTTATGACAAGTTCGCCATTAATCAAATTGTTGCTTCACTCTATATTAAGGTCTCATTTTTGTCTTTCAGTATTTGATCTTTGGCTTTCAGTGCTGATTTGAGTTTTGCTTCATTGTGTTTTTTTTTTCTTCTTTTCCTTCTGCTTTGAACTTCTCATACATCAATTTTTGTCTTTCTTCAAATTTAGAAAACTTTTTGGCCATTATTTATTCAAATAGGTTTTCTTTCTCCTTCTTTTTTCTTCTTTCACTCCAAATGTACAGATGCAGTAACATTAAGTATTATTGAACAGTTTCTGAGTTATGTTCAGTTTCATTTTTTTTCCGTTTATTACTCTATATAATTTCAATTGATCTGCTCAGTTATTTTTTATTTCATATGTTTTAGCTTTAAAATTATTCATTTGATTCTCTCAAAAAATCATTTTTATTTTTCTTTTGAAATTTTTTTTCACAGAGTCCATTATATATTTACTTTAGATAATTTTAACAGTGCCTTTAAAATTGTTGTGTAATAATTTTGACATCTGAATTTCCTCAGAATCAATCTTAGTTGATACAACAACAGTCCACCCTTATCTGCAGTTTCACTTCTTGTGGTTTTAATTACTCACTGTCACCCATGGTCCAAAAATGTTAAATAGAAAATTCCAGAAATATACAATTTTTAAGTTTTAGGTTGGATGCCATTCTGAATAGCATGAGGAAATCTCGTGTTGTCCTTCTTCCATCCCGTCAGGGATGTGAATCCTCCATCGTCCACACTGTATATGCTACCCACCTATTAGTCACTTAATAGCTGTCTTACAGTATGCAGTATTTGTGTTCAGGTAACCCTTATTTTAATTCATAATGTCCCAAAGCACAAGAATAATGATGCTGGCAATTTGGATATGCCATAGAGAAGCCGTAAAGTGATTGGTTTGGTACTATCCTCAATATCCACTGGGGATTTTAGAACGTATCCCCCACAGATAAGAGAGGACTACTGATTTCTTTTTACTTGAGAACGTGTTACAGTTTCTTCATGATTTTTATCAGGATGCTTTTTGATTGTATTCTATTCTAGACATTCTAAATTATAAATTGTAATTATAAGAGATTCTGGATACTGTTAATTTATGTCAAATATTGTTTACTTGTTTTAGTAGGAAGCAACCTTGGTTGAAGTTCAACTCTGGACACTAACTCTTGGCTAACATCTTTGGTCTCATTTCAGATCTGATTTTGTTTGAGCTGCTTTGGGCCTGTTTTATACATGTATATTTCAGGGATTAATCAGGTTTGTATATAGTTAGAATTTGATATCTTCTCTCTGTCTTTTTCCTTTCTACAATTTCACCAGTCTATTTACTAGCCAGAATTTCCCTGGCTTCAATGTTCTGGATCTTCAGGCTAGAAAGTCTGTGTGCCTTTCCCCTAGGCATCCTGTCACTTAATATACTGGGCCACAAAAACAGAAACTCAGTTCACACAATTGCTCTGCTCTAAGTCTAAACTTCCCATGAGAATCTATCTGCTTCTTTAAAGCTAATGGTTTCCAGGCATTGCTTTTTGTTATATATACATATATTATAGTTCTTTTCTTTTATTGGACAGTCAGATAGAATTAATTTAATTATTAAAGAAGCAAAAATCTCTACTTGTGTTATCACTTTTTTTAAATCTTTATTAGTTTTCTAGTTTACCCAGACCCCCTTTAAATATGGTTACCAAAATTAGACAAGGCAGCTTTTGAAGCATCTAATTATTTTCAAATTATAGCAAACTTTACATATTTACTGATATATTAACTTTTTTATGTGATTATGAGTAAATCCCATAGCATGTTTATCACTTAAAGCATAGTTTTTCCTGTATTTAATGCTCTCATTGGACATCAGTTAAACTAAGAATTGTTTATGTATAATACATATTCCCCTTCAAATTATTACTTTGTCTATAAGAACTGTCTGAGATAACATCATCTTAATGCTAATTTTCTAGACTGGCACAAATAAAGACAGCTGTTGATAAATTACATGTGCTTTATATTTGTCTGAATAAAGACAAACAATATAGATTTCTTATGAAAATGAATGTAACATTTTCACTTCCAATTGATTGTTCCAAATAGTTCTATTTCACTGTTTCAGAAATATCCATATTTGTGACTAGGATAGTACAAATTTACTTTCTATCTGTAAAAATTATATCCAAATTAATTCTCGTGGTGCTATTTAAATTCATTTCATCAGTTTCATAGCTGACATATTTTACACTGACCAGAATTACAAAATGTGATAATCCAAACTATGGTGAAAACAAATGTCGGTAAAGAAAATAAAGTAGTAAGACATACAATTCTCAAGTACACCAATGTATATTCTTTCTATAGTTATCATAACAGAGATTGCAAAAGATATGAATACATATAATAATTTAAATTAGCTAAGTGATTTAATTATTTATTTTTAATATTTCTTTATAAGATGCTATTGACTTAACTCTAACTACCAAAGTCATAACTATGGATGATATGTGAATAACTTTCTAATCCTACTTACTCAGTGTTATCAAATGCAAATGGAATAAAGCAGTAATTTTCACTTGAGTGTACATTAATCTTCACCTATATTATCTTAACTATGAACTATTTTAAGGCATATCTAAGCAATACAGAAGGGTACACAGATACCACCCAAGTGACTTGTACATTAACATTTACTTGGTGTCAATAAAATTGATGCTTTCTAAACTGAGGAGAGAGAGGTCATTTTAAAATATCTTTTTGACAAGTTTATACAAACAGCTTTCTACTTCACTCATAATAGGGACAATTAGCAAGCATACTTTAATCCTTCATGACCTTGTCTGTGAATGACAATATACTGCCAAACATCAAGTCTCTTTATTGAACAAAAGTTGCTCAATAATGTCTCTTGTGGCTTTGATGAGAAATCTAAAAGCCCAACCTCATCTATTTCTGTGGCAGGAATTACTAGATGCATACGCCAAATAGATTATCTTTCAAATTTAAAGGCAAATAATGATGTAATTATCAGTTCACTGGAGAAAATAGTAGAATTTGACATTGATGGAGAGAAATACACCATTATGTAAAAACAGATCTGATCTCTCTCTCTCCCTCTATTTTTTTGACTTTCTATCTATCTGTATTATATGGCTGGCTATATATGCATCATTAGTGCTTTATCAAATACAATCAGATAGGAAAACTCATAAAATGATAAATAACTATAAATTCAAATTTCTTAATAGATCACATTACTAATTTAGCTGTACACTCTATCCTCTCAATTCAGTTTTAGTTTATAACTAGTTTATTTTTTCATAAAATGTTTTTACAAGGTATATTTTGTTATTTATAAGAGTTAACACTATAAATAAAAATGTAAATCTGTTCAGAAAAATTTTTCACTGAATGCTGATACAATTTTTTTTTTTTATCCCTCAGAAATATCACTTAAAAATCCCTATGGTGCTGAAAAATAAAATAAAATAAAAGATTCAGCCTTGCTGAATCTGTTAAATTCCTGAAAATAAAATATCATTCAAGGAAAAGAAAGATTTAAAAAACTGTAACATATGCACTAAATACTCTCTTCACCTTCAGCACAACTTTGTGAGATGCATATTATCATCTCTATTTTTAGGTAGAATGAGAGAAGCACAGCAGCATTTAGCTACAGGTTGAAGGTGATAAAACTAATAATTAGTAGAACTTAAGAATGACCAAGGGTTATCTGATGGTACAAAGAAAATAAATCCACACATATATATTTTTCTTTAAAAAATATTTTAAGCTGCAAGGAATTTGAAAAAATCCTCAATTTCATTCTTCCTTTAGATGGTCAAATATCAATAAAAAAAAATGTTTCTCATTATTTTTTCTTTCCTATTCTACTTTTGTTTTTATTTAATATTTTTTCATTTGCTTAAAGACGTTCTACATAGTGGCAAGGGTGGGGACTCTAGTAATTCATGAGTGTTAATCACATTTATGCCCATTTCCAGACTAATTACTTTTAATATTTAAAATTTTTAAGTGTTATTTTTTTTGTGGTAAGAACATTTGAGATCTGTTCTCTTAGCAAACTTTTAAGTATGTAATACAGTATTGTTAACTGCAGGCACAGAGTTGTTTAACAGATCTATACAACTTATTTATCTTGTTTAACTGAAACCTTATGCCTGTTGGTTAGCCACTCCCAATTTCTTTTGTGGTCCAGCCCCTGAAGACTACCATGCCACTAAAGGAAATCATGAATCATTTGTCCTAGCTTATTTCACTTAGCGTAGTGTCCTCAAATTTCATTCATGTTATTATTGCAGAATTTCCTTCTTTTTAATGGCTGAATAATACTCCATTTTATGTATATATACCACAAGGGTTTCAGTTTCTCCAAACCTTGACAACACTTATCTTTTGTTTTTTAATAATATCCATCCTGACAGGTGTTGAGGCAATGTGCTTCATCGTGGTTTTGATTCATTTTACCTTGACGACTGCTGACATTGACCATCTTTCCATATATCCGTTGGCCACCTGTATATCTTTTTTGGAGATCAGTTCAAATCTTTAGCCCATTTTAAATACTGGGTTATTAGTCGTGTGTGTGTGTGTGTGTGTGTGTGTGTGTGTGTGTGTGTGTGTGTGTTTATTTTTTTCATTATTGAATTGTAAAATAGCTCTTTATCAATTACATGGTTTGCAAATATTTTCTCCCATTCTTTTTTACTCTGTCAATTGTTTGCTATGCAGAGCTTTATAGTTTAATCTAGTCCAATTTGTCTATTGGTGCCATATCTTTATAGAACACTGCTAAGAACAATGTCATAAAGCATTTCTCATAGGTTTGCTTTTAGAAATTTTATAAACTCTGTCCTTATATTTGAGTTGATTTCATGTATGGTGTAAGATAAAGGTCCATTTCATTCTTTTGTTTATGGATATCCATTCCCCAATACTCTGTTGAAGAGACTGTCTTTTCTCTATTGTATATTTTGGCATGCTTGTCAAAGATTTATTGACAAATGTAAGTGTGAGTTTATTTCTGGGCTCCTTATTCTCTTTCATTGGTCTATACATCTGTATTTATGATAGTACAATACTGTTTTAGTTGCTGTAGCTTAGTAATATATTATAAAATTAGCAACAGTCATGCCTCAAGATTTGTTCTACTTTCTCAATATTAATTTGACTGTTTGGTTTGTTTTACAGTTCAGAATAAATTTTGCAATTATTTTTATTACTATAAAAATCTTATTGGGATTTTGGGGGGGTGGCATTAAGTGTGTATATTGCTTTTAAGCTTTCCAATCCATTCATATCTATGTCATTCCATTTGTTTGTATCCTCTTTAATTTCTTTCAAAGTTCAGTAATTTTCAGTAACAAGTCTTTTAATTTTAGTTAAGCTTATTCCTAAGTATGTTATTATTTTGGTACTATTGCATATGGGACTGTTTTCCTGTTCCGATAATTCATTGTTAGTATATAGAAAAGCAACTGACTTTTTAAGAATGATTTTGTATCCTGAAACTTTATTAAATTTTTATTAATCTAACACATTTTTATGGAGTCTTTCAGGTTTTCTATATATAACATCAAATCATCTACAGAGATAATTTTACTTCTTTTTCCGGTTTATATGTCTTTTATTTCTTCTCCTTACCTGAATGCTCTGACTAGGACATCAGTACTGTGGTGAATAAAAATGGTGAGAGTAGACACATTTATCTTATTTTCAATTTATTAAAGGAAAAGTTTTATTTTTCAACATTGAGTAAAATGTTAGCTGTGGGCTTTTTATATATGGCCTTTAGTATGTTCTGATTCTTTCTATTGCTAGTTTGTTGAGAGATTTTCTTTTTAATCATAGAAAGACTTCAAATTGTGTCAAATGCTTCTCTGCATCTATTGACACTATTATGTAATTTTACTCCTTTATTCTGTTAACGTGACATAACATTGATTCACTTCCATATGTTAAATCATCTTTGCATCTCAGGGACAAAGTCCACTTGTTTGGGGCATTTGATATTTTTAATGTGGTATTGAATACAATTTGCTAGTATTTTACTGAGAATTTTTGCATCTGTAGTAAAAATTCAGTGATATTGGCCTGCAGTTCTTTTCTTTGTGGTATCTTCATCTCGCTTTCAGATCAGAGTAAGTTGGAAGTTTTTTCTCTGCTTCAATTTTTCACAATAATCTTCAAGAAAGATTAGTATTATTCATCTTTAAATGTTTGATAGAATTCACCAGTGAAGCCATCTGGTCTCAAACTTTCACTTGCTGGGTGGTGTCTGTTTACTGCTTTAGTGTCCATACTAATATGACTGTTCAGGCTCTTTTTTAATGATTCAGCCTTGTTACATTGTTTGTTTCTAGGACTTAACCATTTCTTCAAGGCTATCCAATTTATTGGCATAATATATTCATCGTATTCTCTTAAAATCCTTAATTCGTGACGTCATGACTTTTCTTTCATATTTACTTTTTTTATTTTAAACATCTGTTTTTAATTTAAAAATTATGAAGTAATAAAAATAAAACTTGCTAGCATTGCATACTTTTCTCTCTCTGTGTAGTAACAATTCTTTTATATAATGATCTTTGGATCTATGTATTTTTATAGTAATGTAATTACATTATACATATTGTTCTAACTTGCTTTTCTCAGACAACTCATATTTGATCTTCTTTTTATGTTCCTGTTCATTAAATTAATCTTATATGTTTTATGTTTCTGTTTCTTTTATTGGTATATGAAAAATACATTATATATTTTTCATATTGAGCTGGTTTATTTATAAAATAAAATTCTTCATTTTAAATGAATTTTATTTTCAAGAAATTTGACATATACAATACTGTTCACCTAAATTAGTCTTTATTCACAATTGTTACAAGTAAGCTTAAATAATTTTCTTAACATTTTGTTTTCATTCTAAATACATTCTAAATACTAATAAGCTTTGTATGAATATGGCATCTTAAAATGCTTAAGTTATTCAGAGAATCTCATTTTACTTATTTAATATTAATCTAAACATATATTCTATTCATCAGCCCTCAATTATACATTTTGAGAAATCTGCCTGTTTTATATAATTTGGTGAAATTTTATTTTGGACAATAAAAATTATTTTTTCTTTTATTGTTTTTACTTACAAGTTAACAGTGTTACATTTTATCTTAAATATACATTAGTGTTGATTAGTTGTACATAACATTTATGTTATTTATGATTAGTGGTGATTACTAAAATTGTTGGATTTTTTTCTCAACAACTGGCTTTTTCCCAAGGAGAAAAAATATAATTATTATCATAATTTTTATTAAATTAAGGCAAAACACACAGGAATCATGATTTTCTTTCGGTGTCCTAGAGTTCAGTGAGTGATCTGAGAATAAGAAAACATCTACCATCCTCCACCTAATTCCTTCAGGATTTCTCCCTCATTGCTTTGACGCTACAGAGGGCTATTGACTTCCATCCTGAGGCACTACTGTTTTCTTACAATGACCTAATAAGTCCATGTTTGTTCAGTTCATTAGTTTTATAACTATATCTACACTTCATTTTGGATTAAATTAGCTAAAATTAATATTTTAAAAGATATGCCAAAGAAATAGAATTTCAGAAAATATAGGATTTTTTGTTTGTGTTATAGTGTTGTCTCCCATTATAAATTTCATGTAGCTCATCCGCTTTCCTCTTCCTTATTTCCAGTATTTTACAAATGGATACTGGCTAATAAATACCTATTTTTTTCATTGACTTTTCCTCCTCATATAGGTAATTTAAATGTTTGTATTAAAAATGTTCACTATATTCGGAGAGAGAAAGCCAGTCTCGAAAATAATGTTTTTCTTGTTTGTTTTTGACAATAAGACATTTATATTTTCTAGGTATAAAGGGATTTTCAAGAATCAGCAACATAGAGATTTTTATTATAATTGTTCAAATAACTGTGTTCTGTTTTTTAAGTGTACTTTCTTATAAAGTGTTCTATTCTATAGTCCTGTATTCCATCATATTGAAATAGGAAATAATCATGGCCATTATTATATTTTCAAAATGCCATAAATTAATAATTATCTTAGTTTATTCCTATATTTACCATGCATTATATCTTCATATTTAAAAATAGTAAATCTGCACTTCTTTGTAACTATACTATTTACTGAGATGGACCCCTTAAGGAGTAAATAGTGAATCACTCATTTGTTTTTACTTGCTACCTGTCTTTTGAATCCATAATTTTTCATATCTCTTCTCTACCTATGACTGATATCTTGAGTAAATTCCATAGCTTTTCCTTCACTTTTAAATATAAGTGTTGCAGCAGTTTCATTTATTAAAATGGCCAATCTAACCTAAATTTAAAAAAAAATCTTTCATCACATGCTCAGTTTCTGGCATTTCCTCTTTGGCTTATGCTTAATCAAGATTAGACACCCCACGGTAGAGAAAGAGTTGCTATACAATCCAAGTCCTTGCTCTTCCTATACCTTTAGCTCTCTTTTTCCTTCCTTTGTTTCCTCTAGATTGACATCTGGAAGGAGATGTGAGAAGCAATCAGAGTCCTAATTGCTGGTTTTACAGTAGTTGGAACTTTGTGTCAGCTAACATTTTGTTTGTGGTCGCTTCAGACACTCAGGGACCCATGAGACTATATTTCCTTGGGACATGTGATGTGCTCTTGAGATGATATAGTATCATTTTCCCCTTGGCTTATGCTTGTGTAGAAACCTCACCATGACAGGTAACCCTCTTGAGTGAGATATTTTCAATTTCAGTCTATTAAAACTAATGTTTGCAGTGTACTCATAACATACGGGAAATCTCATCACCTTTGCCCTGCTGTATTCTTAAAATTTAATTTGCTCTTATTGCAACCTTTTTCCTTGACTCGGAAATTATAATTGGTTCCAGTCAGTCTCTTAGCTAGTTTCTCAAACATCAGGATATACATGTAAAAATGCCACAGGAAGCATCTCACCTTCTCTGTGCCAGTGTCACCTTAGTGACACTTGGATGCTAAAAGTCACTTCTTATTATTATTTTTGTTGAAATGAATACAGTGAAAAAGCAACATCATTACACTCTACTAAACAGACAATACTAACTAATGAATTTGTAACTCCCTTGCTTTTTCAATATATAGGATGGAGCGAGGTGGTTGACCTTGTGTAATAAGACTGATATTGGCTTTATTTTAGATACTAAAATTAGAGGATTTTATGAGCTTTATTTAACATATATGGATAGTTGTCATAATGTTCCTATGACTTGAAAGCAGGTACTTGAGCTAACTCCTTTTCATAAAGGTCAAAGATGCATAAAATAGTATTCTGGTAGGTGATTAATAGCAAATAATGCATGACATGCCAATCAAATGATATATTAAACTAGAGATATTAACATTCAAAAAAATTATTTGCTAGTGGAATAGTTACCATAGCATTATAAATGTCCTCATTTGCATCAATTAGTATACAAATATTTTTGTAAACTTTTCAGATTTCCAGATCTTAGAGTAAGACTGTTTATATCATAGAAATTCTGACCTATTGTTATACAATATCAATTGATTTTTCTGCCACACTCAAATATTTTGGCATGGCACAGATACAGCCTTATGCTGAGATGAAACCTTACATAATTAAAAATATAAGAGGGATATATTAAAAGAAACAAATGAGAACTATTTTGATGATATAATCTAAACTTTTTATCATATAAGCTAAAGTGCGTGTTCATTATTAATTTCTAGAATATATAAATTGTCAAAATTTATATTACATATAATTTTTTCCTAAAGTCTACTTTGCAGAATTATCATCATTTTATATTTTGATCTTATTGTAGTTGAGTTGATCCATTAAAATTTGAGCAGTTTACTATATGATAATAGAAAAAAATTAAAAATGGAATTAAGCATAAGGCTTTTATTTCTCTCTGTTTTTTTTGAAGATCTTATTTGGCATGCAATCATTAAAATGAGGACAGTGTGCTCTGTTCTTCCTCAATTCTTGCTTCTTTAAATTATATTGGCATTTACAAAGGGTCCCATGCCAGACCTCACTATCCATGATTCATCCGATAAAAACATTTTTTCTCATGTAACAAAGCCATTTTACAATTCCCCAAATTGTAGTCATGAACTAAATTAGTTTTTCATAAATTTTCAATTTAGGTTTATATCACTTCAGTTATAAATGCAACTGTGACATTTACTAGTTATTTAAGGGATTTAAGGACAAGATAACGACCTGCCAGACATGACTTTCTCCTCTTTAATCATTTCTTTCTTCCTTTCTTGTTTCATAATAGTCCAGAATGCTTTCCAGGTTAAAATTTCCAGCTCTCACAAAGAACACCTGCTGTGCACATGGTCTCAGCTTCCCACTTCACTATTGCTTCTATTTGGAGTCTAAATAAGAAGAGAGGGGTTCATGCTTCGTTCAGCACACCAGAAACTGCATATTGTTTAACCTGTATTTGAATGTGTATGTGATTATGTATGGGTGTGCATGTGTGAATAAAATTATGTGTGTGTGTGTGTTTACTTATTAATTTAAAGCCATTTCGTATATTTGGTTACATACAATTTCCACAAAATGAATGGGGAAGTAAAAAATAAAAATAAGGTAGATTTCAGGTTTACAATATTTCTCATGAGTTTGAGAGGACCTCTAATCTAAACCTCTTTTGAATCATTTTTTTTCAAATTAGATAAAATGATGTGGTAACAGAAAATTGTCACCTTTTTCATCTAAGACAGCAGTCAGGAAACTCCTGACTGGTCCCTGGCCTGTGCTGGTGCTGCCCGCAAACTAAAATGTTGTTTCTTAGTTTTCACACTTTTAAAAGATTTTATTTATAAAGAAGAGGAAGAGATGAGGAGGACAAGTAGCAACAGAGACTTGTATATGACCTGCAAACAATAAAATATTTATTATCTGCAAATTTACAGAAAAATTGACTGACCACACAAATGGCGTAAAGAACAATTTGTATAATTGTTCACAGACAATTATACAAATACTGTGAAAGTTCATTTATAAATCATTAAGTAAGAGAGCATTGGGTTTAAAATTTAACTGAATAAATAATTAACAATTCCATTCTATTTTCTTCTGTACTACTTTCTTCCCTCTCAACATCAGGACCCACTTGGGTATCTGAATAACCCTCATTAGCTTCCAGTAGGGAACATAATCTATGCTTCATAGGCTGTATAGTATCCTATTCTTGCTTTCCTCTACTTCTCCTTCCTAGAGTTTGTACCTATTATAATGAATGTGAGATGCTGTTTTGGGTAGCATAGTTCTTTCAAGAAGCAGAAACCATGAAAAGATCAGATCTCCAACAAAATTATTTAGGGAAACACTCGAAAAGGAAATTATGGAGAAACTCAAGCAGGCCTAGAGAGCCATTCAGACAATGATGCAGGCCTGACCTGTTGAAGGAGAAGGAGATGGGAGGAGCTTTGAATGGAAACTTTTACCAGAATGCAGCAGTGCAGTCCTGAAAATTGCTGGCAAGATCAATGGACAGTCGAATCAAAGTTGCCCGTCAGAGGAATCCCATCCTCCCAGGAGCAGGCCTACTTTAAATCCTGCAGCACTCAGTCCCTGGCTTGGAACAGCCTCTTAGAAGCTGAGCCTTGGAGAGAATGTAGGAATGAATCTGAGAGTTTGTTAGCAGGGAATTGATCAATTCCAGTCCCCTCAGACTGAGAGGTGCATGTTCATGCTGTCACATTTCTTTCAAGTTTTTCAGTTTACTTTCAGGAAAGTCTCACTACTTTGGTTCCGCCCTCATTTATTGGTCTTACTTTTCCCACAAGGCAAGGCTTTATTTTTTGAGCTAAAAGTCACCTTAACACACAGCTAAGCCTGCCCCCTTATTATTAACAGATAAATGGATTCCAAATCAACTTTGGAATTTGTCTCATACATTTAATTGATTAACGTTAAATTTAATATTTTAAGGAGAAGAAAGGTTGTAATTAATGAGCACACTCTGTTCCATAACCCTTTTTTGGTTATAAAAGACAAAGAAGACAGCAATGGTGAGAGAGTGAAGAGTCCCCAAAGGGTTTTATTTTCTAGAAATTGACATACTAGGGTTAGCTAACATGAGTCGAGTATTTCATTTGTCAAATATATTTTATTTGAAACAAAAGTACTAAAAAACACATGCTCGTGGCCTAGATATCCAATTAAGCTTCTTTTTCCTTGAGATTACTATTAATTAGACCAAAATTACAGTTTAGATAGATCTTAATTGGTTCCCTGAGACCAACTTCTATAAGTATACAAAATCCTCAAAAAATATATATGAGTAGTAAAATTTCAATCATGTAATATTAATTGATGTTCTAGTTTGATAACCAAAGAGCCGGGTTAGATAACGTCAGCGTTAAAGAATGGTAGACTCTGGACCAGAGTGTTTGGACTGCCTGGGTGTATATCCAAGATTTACCTCATCTTTAACTCTATCGTAAAATAGTTTGTCAACAGTCCCTACCTCACAGGGTTGTTACGAGGATGGAAGGAGTTAATGTATATAAAGAGCTTGCTGCCGAAGAAAGGACTACATGTGTCACTGTGCATTGTGACTCATCCTCACCACCGTCCCTTACTGTGGCCCGCTCTCATTTTCATGAATTTGTTTCTCTTGTCTGGGTCAGAACAGAATTTTTTTTTTTTCTGAGTCAGGAAAGAAAATATATTCTTTTGAGCAATTAGTACCATTTAGGTGTAAACATAGAAATGTTATAATAACTTTAATAGAAAGAAGTGTAAAGAAACAGGTATGGTGGTGACCCTGATGTTCCTTAGAAGATAATGAGTTATGAAAAAAATAGAAGTTATGAATTTATGATTAAGTTTTTAAAGATTGTAAATGAATAAATATACAAATAAACAAACCATCACAAGCTGTGATAAGTGATATGAAATGGCAGTAAGAATCAAAGTTAAAACTAACTGAGTGCTTTCCAGGAGTTCGCTGAGCAGCCACAGAGACTTACTGGAAAGAAACTAAGTATGCCTCATTTTAAAAAGTATTTCCATTAAATTAAATTAAATATTATTACTGAGTTTAAAAAATTAAACATGCATATGAAGGAGAGAGAGGGAGAGAGAAAGAAAGGAGAGAGGAAGGGAGGGAGAAAGAGGAAGGAAAGAAAAAAGGAAGGAAGGAAGGAAGGAGGAAGGAAGGAAGGAAGGAAGGAAGGAAGGAAGGAAGGAAGGAAGGAAGGAAGGAAGGAAGAAGAAAAGAAGGAAGGAAAGCAGGCAGGCAGGCAGACAGACCAGTCTTGACTTAATAGCCAGCCACACAATGGCTTTTGGAGCAGATAGTACAGAGTAGGGGTTGTTCATTGAATGATGAAAATGCCTTAGAGCCAAAAGCCTAACTTTTATCTCAATCTTTCCACTTCATGTGGTTTTCCCTGCACTTGCATTGTAGATGCTCACAATGCTGTATGCCTCGGTTATCCATCTAAAACATACTTTATTACAAAGTTTATTAAGTAAACCTCAGAGCAGACAGAGCTTCCCCGAGACTGAGGTAGGGTACACAGGGTTCACAGCGATCCTGGCTCATCTATGCAGCTCCACAGACTGCGTGTGAGACAGTCTGGCTGCCGTTGCCTCTAAGGTGAATTCAGTCTTTATTGATATTCAAATTCAATATTAAGTTGAGCGCTATAACTTATTTCATTATTTAAGATGAACTCAAAAAACATAACCCTGGGGTCTGCTGAATCTCTCCTTTTCCGAGTGCAGACTGTCAATTTGGATGTACTGCGTGTTTTGGATTATATTCTTTATGGTGCTTCCCTGATAATTTTGTGCATCCCTGACATTACCCATAGATAAACTGGAATAAAGCTGCACACCTCAAATTCTACCCTTTCATTAGTTTCCACAAGAAACACGAGCACATGTCTACTTCACCAATCTGAGTCTTTAAGTAATTTCTGGAAGAAATGGAAACACACATATATTTCACATATTTAGTAATGTCTTAGTAACTGTGAATGATTATAGTAGGTATACACAGTAAAGTTAACATAGTATGTCTGAGACAGCTATCCTTAGAAAAATCTGCTGGCAAGTTTGCCCTGAGCTGGTATCTGAGAATCTAGCTACTACCAGTCGACAGTTAACTGATAAGAAATAGTCATTGTTCCTAGACTGTGCAAACAATAGGCTTTATGCTGAATACCTTCTGGGTGCTTCCTTCTGGGACTCTGAAATTTTAGTGGGTGTTAAGCAGAGGGCTACTACGGGATCAGCCCCATTAAGAACCTGGTGGTACTAAGTCTCTAATGGGCTTCTTGTAGAAGATTTAAAGCATATTTGTTGCTGTATTTTTATTATGGAGGAAAGAGAGTGCTCTGTGTCACTCCATGAATGAGAAAAAGCATCTGAAGACTGCATATGGATTACTCCACAATCCACCTGTGGTTTTTCCTTATGGAATAGCTAGGCATTTTACCACATTGCTGTAAACAAACAAACAAACAAAAACTTATCCATGAGGATCATTGTATGTTGAGACCAGTAAATTTTTCTAGTGAGTCTCCAAACATAGTGGTGAGGTGGTCTTGAAGGTTCCTGACAGAGCATGTGTTCGTTTGAGATAATAAAAATTTAGCCTCAATTTTCCTTTCCACATGTTCCCTGCTCTCCCTGTGCGATATGCCACCTTCTCTTAAGGGCCAGTCTCCTCACATTCTACTTCTCACGAAGCCTGAAATTCTGCTGTGATGTTCTCCCCACCAGCTGCCGCCCAATGAGAAGGTGTGTGATACAGACCTTACCACAAATGCATCTCATTCAATGAACATTTATTCTGTCTGCTTTTAGTTCTTTAGCTCCCTAATTTCTGCATAAAGTGTCTCCTGCATTGCACAAAAGGAACAGATATGAGAGAATCTACATAAACTTCTTGGTGAATAAATGTGCTTTGAGAGGTTGGTCTTCAACATATGGTTGGAACAACTGGACAGTCACATGAAAAAAAAAATCTAGACACTGACCTTACATGTTTCACAAAAATGAACTCAAAATGGATAACAGAACTAAATGTAAAATGCAAAACTATAAAGCTCCTGGAAGATAACATAAGAGAAAACGTGTATAACTTTTGTTATGACAATAGCTTTTTAGATGCAACACCAAAGGCATGATCCACAATAAAACAACCTATGAGCTGGAGTTCATTAAAATGTGAAATTTCTGCTTGAAGAAAGACAATGCCAAGAGAATTAGAAGATAAATCACAGAAGAGTGGGAGACGATATTTGCAAAAGACGCTTCTGATAAATGACTGTTATCCGAGATACACAAAGAATTCTCAAAAGTCAACAATACGAAAACAACCTAGTTAAAACATGAACGTGGGAAGAGCTGCAGCACAACTGTGGCTGGATCTCCTGGCTGCCTGCGGAGCTGGGGGGCTGTGCCTGCAGAGCTGTGGGGCGGAGTTGAGCAAGCGCTCCCCACCACCCCCCACCCCCACCCCCGCCCCGAGGAGGCAGGAGCCGCAGCTGCAGCCCCGGGCACCACTTCTCTGCTGTCTCCTTTTTCACTCCTTCACTGTCCAGGAATTTGCTAAGAAACTGCAGTTTTGATCACACGTATTTTGAGTTTGAAACCAGACTTGTACTAGAGTTTAGAGTCTTTCATTTGATTAAGGTAACAAACAAAACAAAACAAAACAAAAAACAAAAACAGTCGAGCCTTACAGGCAACCAGCAGGTGGTGGCAGCCTCGGGCTCCCTGTGTCTTTTGAGGAGCTACCCCAGGCCTGATACTGATGGCAGCTGGCTTTGGTTCCCTGTGTGGCCTCTCCTTCATACCTCCAGGTCCCTCAGAGGTAGCAAACGAATGTATATTGTTTTCTAGTTCCTAGAAAGTAGCCCAGGCAGCTTACAGGTAGTGGCCAAATTTGGCCTGCACAGGAGCCCCTCCCAAGAGGCCCCAGACCTAACACACCCAGTAGCAGCCTTCAGATCATAACAGAGAACCCCCTAATTAGCCCCACAAGTGGCACACCCAAAGGGTGGCCATGGCAGGCACCAGAGCCTACTGGGGTGAATCTCGCTCCATGGGGTGAGCCCCCATACCTCAGCTCATAACCTGTGGTTGTGGCCAGTCCTCACAGCCAGTCAGCCTGAGAGTCAGTCCCACCCACTGACATGTCAACAACAATCAAGGCTCAACTACAACAGGAGGGCACATGCAACCCACAGAAGGAAAATAAAAGAAAAATAAAGAAATGAAACTACATCAAAGTAAAAAAGGTTTTGCACAGCAAAAGAAACCGTCGACAAAAAGAAAAGACAACCTACCGACTGGGATAAGATATTTGCCAATGATACATCTGGTAAGGGGTTAATATCCAAAATTTCAAAGAACTCATACCATTTAATATCAAAAACAAAAACATAACTCTCATTCATGGATGTAGCAACACAAAGTGGTACAGTGACTTAAGGAGACAAGTAGTTCCTTAAAGAACTAATACTATATAAACCAACAATTGTGTTCATACTTACCCTAAGAAGTTGAAATCTTTTATGTACACAAAAGCCCTCACATGGATGTTTATAGCAGCTTTATCCATAATTGCCAAAAACTTGAAAGCAACCAAGATGTCTTTCAAGAGGTGAGTGGATACACTGGTACGTCTAGAAAATGGAATATTATTCAGCACAAAAGAGATATGAGTCCTAAAGGAATAAAAAGTCATGGAAGAAACGTCAATGCTTATTATTAAATGAAAGAAAAGGCTACATCTTATATGATTCCGACTATATTATATTCTCGAGTATAAAACAATGGAGACAGTTAAAAGATCAGGGGGAGAGAGGTATAAATACACTGACCACAGAGAATTTTTAACACAGTGAAATTACTGTGTATAATAGAAGAATGATGGCTGTAGGTCATCAAAATTTATCCTGACCCATAAAAATGCACAACACTGAGAGTGACCCTAATGTAAAACATAGGCTTTAGGTAATGATGATGTGTTAATGTCAGTTCTTCAATTGTAAGAAATGTCCTACTCTATGCAGGATACTGATAATGAAGGAGGCTTTGCATGTATGGGGACAAAGGGTATGTGGGAAATCTCTATACATTATGTTTAATTTTGCTGTGAAACTAAAAGTTTTCTGAAAAACAAAGTCTAATAAAAATTAAAAACAAAACTCAAAGGTTTATTTTGTGTAAACAATACATGCACAATGTAATGATACAATGTTTGTTAGTAGAAAACTTGCACTTGTCATTTTCATTCATGCCTTAGCTAATGAACCACTTCATGTAATGACACCACCACTACAACATCAGACCTTAGAGTTCTGTCAGGCAGAGAAAGAGTAGATGGTGAATCATGTACTAGCTATGTAGTGTTTTTTTTCTAGGAACACGTACAAGCCCATTCCATTCACAGTAATTTAGTTAAAGTAAGTGGCAGCGTTATGCCTAATTAAAGGAATTGGAAGGTGATGAGTCCATATGACCATGAAAGAAAAGAGACAATCTTCTTCCTACATGCAAAATACATTCAACCACTCATCTGAAGAGATGCCCAATGATGCCATTCTGTAATAGACTCATGTTCAAAGTCGAGGATTCTCACTGATGGGCTCTAAGATTCTGGCTTCATCCTTTGGTAGGTTCATCCTTTCGTATTACTTTATTGGATTGCATCAGTTTCAAATATTGAAGAATATGCCTCTTTTTAGAATTCTCAGTCCTCTCACTCTGATAATTGAATGCAGAATAAATTTACAGAATTAGAGTCTGTTTAAATTCCAGCTTTTAATTTTTTTTTTGAAGTGGGGTAGAGTAACTTTTTAGAAAACTCAGTAGTCTTTATTTCTTATTAATTTAATTCAGCATTATGTGCTAGTAACTAGAACCATGATTTATTCTGAGGAACAGCTTCCACACTGCTATAGTTATTAGATATTTTACTCTCTATTGTTGCATTTACTGGTGGGCACCATGGCTTACAACTTTGATGTGAGAGCAACATTGTGGTGTTATTTTCCCCTCAGTCATTTTATCAAATTGAAAGTATCTGGAGTATGCTAAATTTTTAGGTAATTATTGATAAATATACAAAAATAAGTTTGGCAGTAGAGACTTTGCTTTGTTATGTATAAAAACATAAAAGTGTTTGAAAAACAAAGTAGTATGATATTGAGATTGGATAACAAGAAAATAAATTGTAAAGAAATAAACTTATTCTTTGGTACTGGACCTTATAGTATAATAAAACATGTATTTAATAAACGGTGTTGACACAATTATTTATTTTAAAATGTGGTCTATAACAGCAAATTATAAACAAAAAATTCAGTGGAATTAATGCTGAAATATTGATTAAAAATAGTGAAAATTTCAGAATTTATTCAGAAAATATATGAGAACTTATGAGAATGGAAGTTGTAAGAGAGAGAAGTTACGAAGAAATAACAATATTTAATAATAACAAAAATTAAAGTTTTTATTGACATACATTAAAAACAAGAGAAAAGCAGCATACGAGAAAATATATGCAAGTTAAATGACAATGTAATGGATAGTTTCTAAAATATACAAACCACTCAAAATTTGATTACAAATGATAACAATCTATTTGAAACATGGACATAGTTACTAATAAATAATACACAGAAGTGGAAATTCCAGAGTATATGAAAACTCACTCCATTTTGTTATTTTTCAGGAAATACAAATTAAAGCAACTAAGCTATAGCTACTTAAATCTCGAATTAATGTAATTCAATGGGTGATCAAAAAACAAGCATTGGTGAGGATGTGCAGAAAGGAGAACCCTCCTCCACTGTTGTTGGAATTGTGAATTGGTAAAGCCACTATAAAAAACAATTTGGAGGTTCCTCAGAAAATTAAAAATAGAACTAGTTTTTGACCCAGCAATTGTACTTCTGGATATGTATCTGAAGAAAGCCAAAACAATAATTCCTAAATATCTGTGCCCCCCTTATGTTCATGGCAGCACTTTCAAAACAGCCAAAATATGGAAGCAATCTAAGTGGCCATCAACAGATGACTAGATAAAGAACCATGGTTCATATATACAATAGAATATAACTCAGCATTAAAAAAAATGAAATCTTACCATTTGTGATGGCATGGATGGACATAGTGAAATAACTCAGAAAAAGAAAGAGAAATACCATATGGTTTCACTTATATGAAGAGTAAGGAACAAAACAAGAGTAACAAACAAACTGAACAAGAACAGTCTTACAGAGAACAAACTGGTGATTGTCAGAGGGACGGGGGTTGACTGCTGGGTGAAAAATGTGAAAGGATGAAGAAGTACAAATTTGTACTTACAAATCAATCATGGGGATTTGGAGTGTAGTTAGGGTATACAGAAATATTATTATGGTGGTTGTGTGCTGTGCTAGATGGGTGATCATTTAAAAAAATTCAGTGGGTGAAAATTTCAAGTGTTAACATGAATGTTGTAAAAGAACTCTCACTGACTGACAAAAAAAAATTCAAACTTTGACCAATATGTTGGAATGTGTTTCTTAATGTTTGTAAAGTAACAAAAAATGCATACTCTTCGATCCACTTTTTTCACCTCTGGGAATCAAATACACACACACATACACACACACACACACACACACCACAAACATGTGCATATACTTGGGAATGCTACAAGATAACTTATTACAGCACTTTCATGGGGGGAAAACGAATCTTAAATTTATCTAAATGATAAATTTAGATAATAGAAAGACAAATAATTACAAGAATATTCTTACCTACAAAGTAGTAAGCCACTGTACAACAAATTTAATTATTTAATTTTTACCTCAAATAATTATATTTTCATGATATATTCATTAGTGGAAAACTAAGCTATAAGCAAGTATCTATTTATTAAACATGAAATATACATTTAAATATTATTTTAATAATACATAATAATGAGGAAAAAATAGTAATGAGGAGGAAAGAAGATGAGTATTGTAGAGGTTAGAAAACACAGAATGTAGCAAATGGGAAAATACACTTGACATGGTGTTAATTAAAATATATCATGTAAAATTATCAGTGTTAATAACAAAAAATATTAAGATTGTACCTAAATATGACATATTTATAGTTTTATTTTAGGAAACAGAAAAATAAATGTACAAAAAGTTCACATGGATAAACAACATTGATTCAATTATAGAGTGCAGTTCTGAGAAAATTATAAATAGTATTTCTAAAATAATAAAAATAATGTATATGTCCAATAGCCTATTTTTCATGCTTGAATTGCCAATATAAACTCACTTCTTCTCCAAAAACTTCAACACAAATACATGCACACACACGCACACACACACACTCTTGTGCACAGCCAGCAACTTACATTTTCTTTCTATAAAGTAACCATTATCCTAAAAAATACAGTAATGAGCATTCTCTATGCTCTTCCAGAAGTGTCACCACATGAATCTTCTGTCACATTAAAAAAATTCCCAAATTCTCCCATGTTTCTTCATGTAGCCTATCATTACATATAATTTATTTACATTTGATGGTGAATTTAATATCTTTTAAAAGCGTAAAATACTTTGTAGAAGAAGTCTTCTATTTCCTAATGACATGTTTCATATTTAGGATTATTCTTTATCATTCTAAGATTAACTTTAAGGGTTAAGATTCATTCATTTCTATAACTTTTTTGGCTTTATAGTTCTCACTAAAACTACTAGACCACAAAAAAAAAAATCTGAAAAAAAGGTATATATGAAAATAATTCCTCTGTCAGCAAATGGATACATTATATCACTTTATATTTTCAGATTTATTTAATCTAGAGACATTTTAAGACATTTTAGGAGTAAGTAAAGAAATATTTGATGTGTGGTTTGGGAAGATGGTTTTCCCAATCCCGTGGGTTATAGCAGTAATAGTTTCCCTTTTCTAATATAACTAATGTATCACTCTTTGCTGTCTTTTTCTTACAGCAGGAAATTCATTTCTAGTTCAAAAAATCAGGTCATTTCTGTTTGAACAATTCGTCCTTCTGAGAATTGGCTTCTGATTTCAACTTATTTTTCTTTCTGCCGAAAGATATTTTTAGCATAAGTGAGTATTTTTTCAAGTGAAGGAGTTAAAAGATAAATGTTACTCTGCTTGTGAAGCTTGTCTATGTATTTCCTTTAAGTGGATAAGAGAATGTGTGATAAAACTGTGAGTCTAACAGAAGTTGATCAGACTGTCAGAAAGCTGAAGGATGTGATGGAAAATCTGTCTATTCTTGGCAGAAAGCAGAGCAAGAGAACAAGACAGAGTAAAAGTAAGTAAAAAAGTGAGAGAGAACTGTTACTTTTCAATGAGAAAAAGGACAAAGAACACAAGAACACTGAGAATAGTACAGGATGAAGGAGAATTTGTCTTTATATATCAGATGATTTTTCATAGAAAATCGATAAGAGTATTTTTATTACTTTAGCAACAAGTTGGCTGGAGAAACTTCCTGCATACTCATGGAAGGGTAAATTCTAAGAGCCTTGAAACTCTTACCTTGTGTGGTTTTAATCAAGAAGAGTAACTTTTAAAAATAATATTTTGTTACAAACAAAAACTCATAGACACAGCCAATCGTTTAGTGGTTACCAGAGAGAAAGTGGGGAAGAGGAGATAGATAAGAGTAAAGAAGGTCAAATATATGGTGATGGAAGGAGATTTGACTTTGGGTGGTGAACACACAATACAATATACAAAGGATGTATTATCAAATTGTGCACCTGAAATCTATACAATTTTATTAGCCAATGTTATCCCAATAAATTTAATATTATTCATCATAGGATATGACTTTTTTCTAGAGATATTAGCTAATACTATTTCAATAAAAGCTAAAATATCTTTTATTTAGTTGTTTGCATGCCAACTTGACAGTACATTTTTTGTAGGAAAATTCTTATTTCTTATTTCTAGTGACTTGAATGACTAGATTTAGTTTTATAGAATGTTTACTGTTAGTTTAATCTTTGATGAGTCTTAAATGGATTAAGTAATATACAGACCTTTGGAGGTTATGGTTTTATGCTACTTATATTTTACAATTAGACATCAATTATTTTATTACCAGAATTTCCCTAATGGAAGAAATTTCCTTTCTTTTAGAAAGTGCCTTGATTACTATAAGAAGTGCGTAAGTCTGTTTAAAGATAATGTCGGCCAGTGCCAAAGTACAAGCTCAGAAAAGTAGGGAGGTATAGAGAAGAATCCACAAAAGGAAGATACTAAATCCTCATTAGTGGGGTGAGCAAAGGATACTTTAAGATTGATGAGCTCTGCCATTTCATTTCAAATAGTGCATAATACTTCAAATTAAAACACTTCTTAGTCTTTCTTAAAAGGTCAACCATATTCACAGATTTTGCACAAATTATATATGGATATATTTATTTATGAAAGAAAAAAGAAATAATTTAATTGAGTATGTAGACTGTAGCAGAACTCAACAATTCTGCTACTCAAATTGTACCTTACAGACTGGTATAATAAAAAAAAAAACTGTTAGAAATGCATATTATGAAATGCCAACCCAATTACCAAATCAGAATTTCCTTACTAAGATTCCCAGGTGATTTTTATGCATATTTAATTTTCAGAAGGCCTCCACAGAAACTTACAACTTCACACATGTAAACAAAAGCCCAGAAGTCTCTGTGGACATAACGTGGTAAGGATTCTTGACATTCAAGCTCATCTTCGGAAAGTCTTTGGAATTTTGTAGCTCAGAGATGTTTGCGTCAGAATTGCAAACCACCCCATTTTACTCAAGACTCATAAAGCAGCTGACACAATGTTACCACTTATGAGAGTTAAAGTTATAATTCCTGAAAACTGAAGATTTTATTAGACATGACTTTTTTCGATGTTTCTATGTACCTTTTGTTAGGGCCTAAAGGGATAAAAAACTGTTAAACTGGGGTAAGTAATTCTAGCAAACAAATTTCATGGAAAAATTTAGACATACTCTGGGTTGCTTATGCCATTCAGTAGAAAGAATGGTACAAAGTATGCCTAGAAAGAAAAATTGAAGCCAACTGGAAAAATATTTACAAACTACTCTGCAGAAAAAGAGAATAAGAATTAAAAAAAATTTAAATAAGAATAACAAAAACAATATTGAGAATATTTTCAATAAAGTGTATAATAAAATCTGTTTTCACATTTAGGGAATCTATCTTAGTTTCTATTCTCATTACCGGCAAGTTTTAATAAATGAAATTTAAGAATATGGTAAAGGAATAAAGACAAAAATCCTCAACTATCATTCTAATATTGGGCCAGAATATTAAATATAGAAGAAAAGCTCTTCTTTTGTGAATTTACTATTCTGTTTCATCATTAACACTAACTTCAAGAGGTTTATAAATAAAAATCTAACCTAATATAATGCAGTATATTTGAAGATATTTTCTCTATATTGCTATGACATGAAGATTATTGAAACAGGTTTTAGATAAAATGAGAATAATGTTGTAAGAAAGCTAAGAAAAATTTACATTTAAAAATTAAATGCTTTTTGTTTGTAAAAAATTATATGAATAACGCATTCAAATAATAGGTATAATTAATATTAATAAGGTTGATTTTTATCTCATGGTGTAAACCATTGAAATTGCCTTTGATAATTTTTTTGAAATGAAATTAATAAAGGATCAAGATAAAATAATATGGAATACTCTTCTATTAAAATTGTCCTTATTCATATTTCACTCAGGGGAGATATAATAATACTTTATTAAGTAGAATGAGTGTTGAAGTCAGATAACCCAGGTCCAATCTCTGTTTAGAACTAAATAGCAACATGAACTGAAGCAAGTTATTTACTGTTGGTGTCATAGTTTCTTGATCTAAAAAAGGGTTGTTTATAAATATGTAATCAGAACATACTACTGCAAACATGTACAACAGAACCTAGCAAACTTAATTTGTAAGGGCTTTATAGCTTTTCCATTATATGTATGAATATTTTACACATACACACACACACACAGATCTAGAGTGTTAAATTTATTCCTCATTAGTTTATCTCTCTGTTTTTGTTCATACATTCATGTGTTATTTGCAGCCAATCTGGTATCATCAGACAAAAGTCTGGTAAAATCACATTTTCTCATTAAGCTTCTGAACTCTGTGGGGTGTTAGTAAGTTCTGGAAAATTTCTCACTAAATGTTACTTGAAAATAACTGTATCTAAACTGTTTGTTACTTGTAATAAAATAATGCCCTTAGTATTTGTGGTCTCAAGGTGTTAAAGAAATATTAAATGTGTAAGGAATTTATGGGAAAAAAAATGCCTTGTAAGTTAAAGGGGAAGAAGAGTAAGTATGGAAAGTCTACAGATCACCACACAGGAATAACACCTGTGAAAAAAGAGGGAAAAGGAAGTTTTGATAAGAGCTCAGGGGTCAGTGTAGCTTTAAGAAAGTTTCAGGCAAGGTGATTACCAAACTTGTTTGTTAGAACAGTTCCTGTTTGAACATAATGGGACTCTACTTGTACTCCTGCTGTGCTCATGTTTTTTGTTTATTTGTTTGTTTTGTGGTGCATCCCACCTAAATAATTTTGCGTGTACATTGTGGTGGATCTATAGGCACCGTAGCTAGTATTATCAATAAAATTTCTCTCTGCATTAGGAGAACTGAACAGTACATTCATATGGTCATCACATCAACATTCCTCATTTCATTTCAAATAAAATCAAAATAAATTTGATAAGGTATTGATTGTACTCAAACTTTGAGAAAGTAAAATTTCTTCTTAAAAAAACTAGTAAAATTAAGCAATGCATTAACAAAAACAATAATACATAAAAATTTTATCTTAAGTAATGTTAATTCAAAATATTGAGTTTATAAGAAAAAACAAATGGTTTAATGCCATATCAACAGATGCAGAAAAATCACTTGATAAAATTTAGTCAAATTTAGTCATTTTATGATTAAAACTTTTAATAACATAGACTTAGGGGCAATTTCCTTTAATCTGATGAAAGTAGCTTCAGAAACTGCATGAAACATCAGACACTGAAAATGTTTTAATTAATTTTAAAATCAAGAATAAGAAAATAATATCAGTTATTATAATGTATATACTCAATTATGCACCGAGAAAGTAAAAAGGTAATAAGATTATAACTATAGACAGAAACTGTCAATGTTCAGAAATTACATGATTTTCTACTTAAAAACATAAATGAACCCCCACATAAACTAAGGGAATTAATGAAGTTAGTTATTTACAACCTTTTTTTAGATTAAAAAAATCCATATAAAAAGGCAATTTTATTTAATTACACTTAGGCAAATACAGTGACTGAATTTTTGAATTCTTATTTCCAGTAACTACAAAACCTATAAGTAATCTAACAGAACATGTTCAAGACTTTCTGATAAATAATATAAGAGCTAAATTTTATGATTATGTCCATTCTTACCACATTGTTTTGTAGATACAATGTATTTTATATAAAATCAAAATCAAATTGAATGTGTGTGTGTGTGTGTGTGTGTGTGTGTGTGTGTGTATCTTACTCTAACATGTACTTTGGCATACAATACTTTATACACTTTGGTGATGTTATTTACATTACCATAAGAAGACACGCATTTTACTAATGATACTGGTAAACTAATCAGCCTTAGGGGAATAAAATCTGCTTCTGTACTTCATACAACTATGATAACACCAGTTTCGGATGAATAACACCCTTAAATAACAATGACAAAGAAGTACAGAATTTGTAGTGAAGTGTCAGAATGTTTCAGAAAATTGTTCAAGATTACATTGCCCAAAAAGTTTTATTGATGGTATGTGAACATAAAATATTAGATAAAAGAATCCAGTGATAAATTTAAAAATATACAGTGTATAATACGTTATGGCCAAGTTGTACTCATATATCAGAAAACTCAATGCACATATCTATCTCCACCAAATTCATCTAAAAATTAATGCTATCTGATCAAAATCTCAAAAAACCAAGTGATAGAGGAAGTTAAAAATGTAAGATATTTGCAAATACAAATATCTATGTAGACTAGAAAAAGATCTAAAACTTTAAGAAAACTGAAAATAACATAAATGATAAATGACTTATGAATAAGTACTTAAAAGACAAAAACAAAATGTCTAAAATGCATGTTAAAAGTTGTGCAATACATCCTAAGGGAAAATAAATTAAGACCATAATGAAATTACCTATACATCCATCTCAATGTCTAATATTATAAAGATTAAATATATATTGTTGATGATGATTTGAAGCAATTGAATCCATCACATTTTCCCCACGGGATTGTCATTAGTACAAATGCTTTGTAAAACTTTTGTCTAATATTTTTTGTATCTTAACATGTTCTGTACCTGCATCACTTCTATAATGATGTGGGATTTTACCCCCGGCAGAAGTGCTTGCATACCTGTTCCAAAAAACATGTAGAAGAATATCCATAGCAACATTATCCATACTAAAAAGAACTTGAAACAACCAAAATATCAACCAACAGCAGAAGTTAAAATAAGTGCTGGCTCATTCATACTATTTGATTTTATACAGAAATTAAGAATGAAAAAAATTACAGATTAAATAAAAAATATTTAAAATCAGTAAAAATGTTACATGGTAATAGAAATATTGATTGATATTGTTCAGCTTCGGTGTATCATATCTGGGAAAGTGCATAGGGGAGCAGTTGAAATTCTGAAGATTTTCCAAATCATGACAATATTGATGATTGCACAGGTATTTTCCTTCTGCAAAAATTTGTCTATCTCTAGACTTCTGATTTATGTACATTTCCACGTCTTACTACACGAAGAATGAGATATAAAGTAGTAAGAATGGAAATAGAAATTATTAATCTAAAAACAAAAGGCCAAAGTGAGAGGCAACAAACATTTATTTGAGATCCAAAAGCATAGCTGTTTGGGAAGCACGGATTTGGGCAGAAACTCAAACAGAATTTTTCTTAAGAGGGAAGGCAAATGGTATTTATGAGAAAGGGAAGGGAAATGGTTATATGAATAGAAGAAAGGACAATCTATAGGTGTTAATAGGCTAAAGAAAGGATTTCTATAAATGCAGATAAGCTAAAATATTGATATTGATTCCAAAGAATGTCTAACTTTCAGCCTGGTAGTCATAACAAACAGTTGTTTGGGATACAAAGCTGCTTTAGGCCCAGGGTGAAAGTCATTTTGCCCAGTTTTAACATCCCTAGGGTTTGAGGAGTATGTCCTGCAAGGTAGGGCCCCTGGGATGGCAGCTGCAACTCCATGTTGAAGTGGCTCCATTTATTGCACTTTTTATAAAATATACAAGGAAACACTTAAGTGTTTGAAGAGTTTATGTTGTTCTAGAGGGGAGTATGCAAACTGGGATGCTGCTGGAGAGGATATGGGGCCATCGATGATGTTTGTGAGTGTGACAGCATGTTCTCATGCTTATGAGAATGACCTAGCATAGAGGAGTGAATTAATGATGCAGGAGATAGAGCAGCCAAGTAATAATTTATTGTTCTTGCAGCTATGTTCTCATCTATCAGTCTTTCCAACATGCCCATGAACAATACAGAATACAAATTCGATCATGTCATTTCTCTTGTTTAAATCTATTTTAATGACTCCCCACTAATTTCAAGATGCATTTAAGCCTTCTGGCACTGATCTATGTGCTACATATTCGTAGTTGAACAAAGAGCGATAGCTCTTGCCTTATTAGAATTTATACTCTTGTTGGAAGAAAAAGCAATAATCAACTAAACAAATAAACTTAAAGAGTGCTGTCAGACAGAAAATACTAAGCAATATTTGTATGCAATTAGGGACAATTCAGAAGAAGGAGTGTACGGATTCTAGTATCCAATTACAATTTGTGCTGGATTTCTAATTAAGTAATTATTTTCTCCTTACGTTCTTTAAAGGTATTGCTTGCTACATTGTCTTCAACCTTAACCATGTCTGACAAGTTTGTTGTCATTCTTATCATTTCTCCCATTTATTGTTTACTGTTTTCAAGAATTTTGTTTAGTTTTTTATTGTTTACTATTTTCAAGATTTTCTCCTAATCACTAATCTCCACTAATCTCCACTAATCATTGGTCACATTATTTTTTTGTGTGTTTTCTCATATTTATGATATTTAGAGCCTTTTGATTTCTGAATCTGAAGGTTTACAGTTTTCTACAAATTTGGAAAATGTTCAGTAGTTTTTAATTCAATAGTTTTTCTACTGCTTCACTTCTGGAACTCTGTGTGTGTGCGTGTGTGTGTGTGTGTGTGTGTGTGTGTGTGTGTGCATTTGTGTGATATGGTACCATAGGCTACTAACACACTTTATTTTTGTATCACGTATATTCTTTTAAGATCTTATTGCAATACATTTAAATTCATTGATTTTTTTTCGTGTGGTTTCTAACTTATTTTATAACCCTTCAAATGGTTTTTTTTTTTTTTAGATATTGTATTTTACAAATTTAAAAGTTCCATATGGGTCTTTTTACTGTTATTCTTTTCTCTCATTATGTTCATCCCTGGGTACATATTACATTTTTAGAATTGCCCTTGTAATGTCCTTCTCTGCTAATTCCATCTGCTTTGACATTTGCAGGTCATTTTCAAATGACTGATATATTTCTTGATTCTAGGTCTCATTTGCCAACTTCCTTATATGTCTGGCAATATCTTATTGGATTTTGAGCACTATAATTTACATGTGGAAGTGCTAAATTTTGCGTTATTTATTTAAAAATTGGTCGATATTTTCTGGAAGGTAGTCATATTCCTGTGCATTAGTTTGCTCCTTTGGTAGCAGCCTTCGTTCTAGGACTGATTTGGCGACATTAGTAATGCAAGTCTTTCTGAGGTCCACACTGAGTGCCTCACGCATCCAGTGCGAAGTTTCCGTTTTAGTTTAGAGCTCAGCTGAATTCTTGCACTCTATGGGTTCTAGGAATTTTTACTTTGCAACTACCTGTTAACTGTTTTTTTCTTTGGAAGTTGTTCTTTTTAAATGTCATGTGTTTCCATCCTACAAATGTGTAGGTTGCTGTCTAGTCAAACTGTGTCTTGAGTTCTTTTTACATTTAAGTTTCTACTCTCATACACTCTTCTCTGGAATATTCTAGTCATTTTGTCATTCAACACTTCAGTTTTTGTCTGCTCAACTGAACAAGATTCTGGCCTCTGTTATGAGAGGTAAGAGTAATTACAGAATATTTTATTCAGTCTTGGTCAGAATAGGAAGCACCTTCAAAAACGTGACTGTGAAATGAATTGAAAAAGGCAATACAGTTTTCGAGAGATGCAGTGTTTTGAGTAGTTTTTTTGTTGTTGTTTGACAATGTGAGAAATAATATAAATTTAAAGAGGGTTTTAAATTTATTTTTATTTTTAGGAAGCAACACTTGGTGATACATTAATAAAAAGTTGATATTATTAGAGCAGTGTTACCTAGTACCCCCGTGCAGAGCTTCTGTGTAGATTTTCTTAGTAGTAGGCAAAAATAGCCCAGATGCCAGAGTAAACTTAATTTAGCCCAATACATGTTATTTTCTAATGAATTTCTCTGGCTTTAAAAGTTTATCTTCTACTTAATTTTAAAAATTGCCCATGGATTTATTTTTATTAGAGTCACCATTTGTAATAAGAGATTTTCCAAAAAATCCTGTAATTTTTGAAGCTTATATTAATTTAACCTAACAATGGATTTAAATTTTATGTAATAATGTTTTGTATTTAGATTATTTGTTAATTATATATTAAATTGTTTCTTCTCATATAACCCTATGAAAAGATGGCTCATAAAATTGTATAAAGAATTATTAGAAAATCCATGTTTTCAAGTTTATTAATGACCACTATGATTAATATAACTCATCAGTGATATATAAATTGATTCCTAACACCAGGCATTTGGAATATATATCTGTGCCATATAGATATGGTAGCATTTTATTGTATTTTTAAATGATCTGAGTTATTATTTACATTGTTATTTTGCTTTAACTATGTGGACTTGATTTTTAATACAACCCCAGCAGTAAACAATGACATAGTTAATCCATTCCTTTCTGTGGGTTTATTGACTGAAATACACTGAATTATTGGATGGAAGCCTGTTAAAAGAACAAAAAAAGTCCAAAAAGAAATTAAGAAGATAATATAAATGTCAAATTCACTGGGAAAAGGATAACAGTAATTGTGGTGATTTAAAAAGTCATTGTAGCTTATTTCTTTCAGAAATTATTTTATTTTTCATTTTTGCTTTTACTTAATAGCAATTAATTTTCTGACATATATTTGTAAATAATATGCCAAGAAATTAATGTACTCTGATAAACATATTTGTTGTAGATACTATATATAAAGTTGCATTAAAAAATTCTCCTGCAATTCTATCTTTATATGTAAAGACATTTTGAAAAAAACATCATTTATGATTGTATAGTTAGATTTGTTAGCTATATCGATGTGCGTGTATGAATATAACATATTAGAAAACTATTCAAGAATATATATTCATGAGAAAAAATATATTTTTTGACATGTATAACTTACAGGCTGTACACATAAACAATTCTAAATTTTTATTTTATGTTTTTAACATAACAGACTCAGTTTATTAAAGAAAGTATCAGAAAACTCTCAGAATCACTCACAATATTATCATATTAAACGTAATTGTAAATCTTAGTTTGGTCCTTTAATAATTGCAAGGAAAAGTGGCATTTAAATATTTCTAAAGTATTGCATTTCTTTAAATTATAGAATATTGCTACTATAGAAGTGTAGAAAACTGTCATGAGTTTTTTTCAGATGTGAGCCACTCTCCTTTTTTTTTCAGAACCTTTCAATAAAACTTTATATTTTATCTCTGCTTTTTAAAAAAATAGTCCCAAGATTCATGTAAGCCTATATAATTCACATGTTTATTTTGTCTTATTTGATTCTTATTCTTTAATGTTTTTTAAGAGTAATGAATGAGAATATAAATTATAAAGAAATCTAAATATAATTTGAATGCTAAACAGCTAAAAATTAATTAAATTTGAACTCTTGAAACAAATTGTTTAAGAATCTGATGAATTAGATATTTGTAATCCCCCAAATAAAAGTAAGAAAAACTAAAGGCATGTGAAATATTCTAAACATGTAACTCATTGAACTAATGAGTATGAAAACTGATGACTTTTTAAACAATTTTTTTAAAGTATTGGCTTATTTGATACAGTATTGATATTTTAAAACTTGATACAATTTCTTATCTATGTTGATATGTTGTGAAAGCATAATACAATGTGAAGAATAAACATAGTCTAAGGTATCATTGAGAAATAAAATCATTGCTAATTTCAATTTGTAAAATATGAAAATTCTAATTTTAAAAAGTTAATTGTTATGAATATTATTCACATATTTAAGAGAAAGTAAGAAAATATAAATATCTATGAGTATATTTGAGTTGTGCAAAAGCACAATGTTACTATTTTTCTGAAATAGCAAAACAGTTCTATTTCTGGTTTTAATTAATATTTAAAAAAATAGTCTCCATATATTCATTAGCATCTAAAAGGAATAGTTGAACAGAAAGCAGTAAACAGCACCCACAAAGACAATAGGTAAATCCATTCTACAAGAAACTTTGTATTACAATACTGGGCTGGGTTTAGTTAGGGGGTAGAGTTCCTTTTTCTTTGCCCAATGACAATATCATATCACTAAGAGAAGCACTTTTTAGTCTAAAAAGGCAGCAAAAGATCTAAGTGTACCTCTGCCTCTGTTCCCTAAAACAGAAATGTTTATTTAAGACAGAATCCAAGGGAGACCTAGACATGGGTTTGCTAATCTAGTTTTGCTTTGCTTATTATTTACCTCTTACAATGACTATGCAGGATTACTAGTAGGTGTCAGGAAAAAATAGAGTCAACGGAGAAACTTTGAGGTGAAAAGACCTGAGGTACCAAAGAACTTGAAGAGGGAAGAAAGAGAAGATATTCAACCTGGAAGGAAAAGACATGACTAAGAACCAGGAGCAACTTTCCCTTCAATAAGAATCCTTCCTTCCATAAAAATCTTAAGGTCCTTGTCAACATTCCTTAAACAGAGGTGGTAAATAATTAAAAAAAAAAAAAAGGAAAATAATCCTCTTGTTCATGAAAGAACTGATCCCAGTAATTTGGAAATTTTCCTTTGAAGCAGAAAAATGACAAACTCAACAGTGTGTTCACCCACCTGGTAAAACAATTTCTCTTAATCAATCCCTAAGAAATAAAATTACTGTCTCACTTTCTTCTTCTGGTTTTTGGTAGCACTCAGTTTTAGAGACGGTCAATATAGTTTTAAAATATTAACATTAAGGGATGAGAAAAAAGTCCCTTATTTCCTTTTAGATTCTTTGATTGCTCTAAAAAATAAATTTATATAAAAAAATTAACAAATAAGAAAAACAAATTACATACATACAGGAACCCCATAAAAATAAGATTCAAAAGGCAGCTAGGTAATCAAAGCTACATCTTGAGTTAAGAAAAGGAGTAGAGGTTAAGAGATATAAAGGTCATTCTCAAGAAGGCAGAGGAGATATTTGGAAAATAAAGTTTGCCCTGATAAGTTTTTTGGGTAAGACGTTATCTCTGGTAATAATCCTCTTTCTGGTACAGGTCCACTTTCCAAAGTAAATTTAGGTAGAAAGAAAGAGATTTTCCTGAACTTGTTAAGTTTTGATTGTTTTCAGCACAAAATAATTCTATGCCAAAGTGGTATATTTTGGGGTGACCAGTTCTGCTCCCCTTTAAAATCTTTCTCCTTCAGCATTCATGACATAAAAGTAATGAAGTTAAAACAAACTGTTTTGATTAAAAGCATATCGCTTCATGTTAATAAGTTTAATGGATAGAGTTGAACTTTACATTATAAAACACATCCATGAATCAGCTAAATAATAAGACATTTAGCAAACAGGTTTCTATTCCAGTTTATAAAGCAGAAACATACTTTTGGTGGCTCGTAAAATACTTCACAGTATAGAAATAAAACATGTCCTTATTCTATTAAAATATCAGATATTTTTTACTTGAGGTCTTAAGGGCAAATTTCTTACATATGCATGCTAATGGTAAAGTAAAAGATAAATTAAAAATATTTTCCCAGCAGTTTGGTATAAATTGTTGCTCCCTTGGATATATTTACACTTTTGTTAAATTGATCTTTTCTCTCTCTCTCAGAAATTTAAATCAGTTAAAACCCTTAATGAATAAGCTATCATTTGGCCTTTCTGTGGAATATAATTAGAAGGTATTATTTTTGAGATCTATCAAAATGTACATTTTATATAAAATCTAGCTTTTAATTTTCTAACAACCTTGATATAACTTGACTAAATGCAAATAATCAAATCAAAATGATGGCTTCTATATAATTTTGTGTGCCAATTTTCAGTTAAAAATTTTTAATTAAAAAAAAATCTCCTGTATACATACAAATAGTTTCTGTTATTTTTTCCTAGAAGTATGAAATTACTATATACTTTACTTTCCATTCCACTCCATTAATTATTTATGTTTCAGAAGTACATAAAGATGATTCTTTATAGCAGAATTTAAAACTAATGAATTTACCTGCATTCATCTGTGATGGGTTTTTCTGAACAATTTTTTCTTTGTTTATTTTCTGTAAATTTACTATGAACTGTGACTTAAAGTAACAGCATTTTTAGAATATCAATTTGGTAAATGACATTCAAAAAGAAAATAGTGATTACTTTTTAAATTTAAATCAAGTCCAATAAATTTAAAACATGTACAAAATTATAAAAAATAAATTCTATATAACTTAATGACTATGTTTCAAAATTTAGACCAGATTTAAAATATGAAGAATAGACAATGACCTTACTCATCTAGTTTTATACTCTTCTTCAAAACAAGAATTCATTAGTACCTGTCCTACAGGCTTGCCGTTGAATTTTGCTGTGAAACCAGATGGTTAAAAATCTAACCCTAGCCTAATCAGTTATCTCTATCATTATTGCCAGGCTCCATTTGAAGAAAAGCACCCTCGCTGGGCATCAGCCAGAAGTTCACTGAAGGGAGTATTAATGAGACTGACAGAAAGTAGGCAGTTATTTCTCCAGAGGGTGAAGTGTTACAAACTAGTGACCATGAAGAAGTTAAAGGAAAAGACAAATGGGACTGTTCCTTTTCTGGCTGAGAGCATATCTCATTGAGCACAATTCCTTAGGAGAAGTCAGAGATCTGCTTTGATAAATACTGCCTAGGAAGGCCCCACTTTGATCCCTGCCTTATTTCAAGGATAGACCTCAAAATACATTTAATGAGCTCTAGTCTCCCCTTCAGGAGAAGATAGACTCAGGGAATTAAAAATGTTGAAGCTGTATATTTTGATATTTTTCTAACTTACATTTCTTATATTTTACAGATGCAGAACTGGAGACAGACATTACATAACTTGCTCAAATGACAACTAACTTTAAGAGCAAAGACAGGTCTGGAAATTATTCCAGGTTCTATTCAATGCTTTCTGCTTTCTTTCAGTGAGGTTCCATATCTTCTATATCGAGTGTCATGTTATATTAACAGAGACATAGACTTTTGCAAGACTGATCCAGTGTGAAGAGATTCAGGCATATATATAATACTAAGGATAAATTTTATAGTTTTATTAAATTTATACTGCAGACAATGGATACCCTCTTCAAATTTACTGGTTCCCATTTTACAGATGAGTAAACTAGGAGGTGGAACTCACACCCTTCTTTCTTAATCTGTAATCTATAAAGGTAATTGCCCAAGTTCAATTTGATAAGTAAAAATGAATGCCAATCTTCATCATCTTGGTCTTGTTTTTACCTATATTATTAATTATACTAATTTATTTTAATCATTTTTCTCCTTCATAGTAAGCACATTGACTATCAATAAGTAATACTGCCTTTTTATATCCAAAAGTATAAATAAATCTGAGAACCATGTTTTGCCAGTGTAGTTACATATAAATATAAGTTGATTTAAATTACAAAATTTTATAAACTATAACATTATTATTGATCAAAATAGAGTGAAAGCACATTAATTAAAAAATATGTAGTTGGTTTTAGCTGCTACAGATACATGGGACTTATTTTATGTAATATAGCAATATAATATATAATTTTATATATGTAATAAAGAACCCACATTGAAATGACTTATTTCATAAATCTTTAAGTGCTTTCACTTTTTGTATGTAAAGTTGGTCATATATTAAATAATTTATTGAATTAAAAGTTATCTTTATCGTAGTCTTGTTCTTAATGAAAACAATTATACTGCAACACATATCAAAAGATACAAACTAATTTAATAAGGTAATTTTATTAATATTAATACTTAAAACATTGCTTTATTTAATTTAGAGTTATTATCTTATATTTTAATAGTAAATTTCTCCTTAACAAATATAACAACTCTGTGTAAGCATGCAAGATATTAGTAAAATAAAGATGCATGGTAAAAGAAAAAAAAGTATAGTGTCCTCAGAATGAGATGGGGAGATTATGTGAAGAAATATTAAAACTGATTAATATAACTTAGAAAAAAATTAGAGAGAGATTTAGTTATACTCTAAAACTGATTTCCCCTCCCCCAGTATGGACCTTTTAGGCCTGAGCTGCAAAGCCTTAGTTTTTTCTTTTTTTTTTTTTCTTGAGACTTTAATACAAAATATCTTGAATTTTTATTGTGAGGAAAAAATAAATTAAAACTTACATTAAAATTATGAAAGAGCATAGATTTTAGAAGACTAAGGATTAAATATTTAATTCAACTGAAAATCTACATTAAGAAAAGAAAATCTGTCATGCTTATGTTATATCAACCCTATGAATATAGAAAAATGAATCATTTGGAAGAAATGAGAATAATTCAGTACATATATATTTATAAACAAATGGTTCTTAGCATTCTTAAAGTGTTCTTTCTATAAAAGTTTTATTACAGGAGTTGCCTCGAAGCAGTTTAATTTCCGAAATGTTCTATCACAAGATGATTCTTAATGAAACATTATTGATTACAGTTAAACCTTAATCCATATTAGAATTTTATGCATGTGATTTTCTATAAACATAAATGGATAGGTTTGTAAAATAATTAACACACTAAATATGTGTTTGGATAAGTATGATTGCTTATCATCTCTTTCACTTCTCAAATCTATAGTTAATGCTAATTCAAGACAAGACACAGCTCTAAATTATTTAATAGCAAAATATTTTGGATATTAATTGAAAAAAATTTTAATACTACAGGATACTTCTCGATTATTTCAAAGCAAGTACAGCAATTTAAATAATAAACTGTGTTAAGAATATTGTGTCTCATTGAAGTGAAATAATTTAGTAATCTTCACTGAGGAGAAAAACAGAGTTAATGACTTAATTTATGTGTCTTACATTTTTATTTATTCACAAGTCAATTATTTAACTAATTTAAATTTGATGATTAATGCTATCCAGATATTTTAGGATAATATATATTTGGATTAATATATCAGTTAGCTCCATCAACCTATATTCTTTAAACCCATTTCATCTGACAGATCAATTATATAATAGGCCTGTGCTTCTTTAACTAAGATTTTTACAAATCAGGCATATTATGAAATTCGCCAAAGACAATTGAAGCCACAACATAAATATGAAGCAGTTTTTAAAAATATCAGTTAGCTTGAATATTTGAAGAAAAACTTTTTATAACTAATGTCAATTGATAAATGTAAAAGAAATGACTGAGTTAAAAGATGACTATTTAGAAAAATTAGACAAGAATTACCGGCGGATGTGTAACATGGAGTGTAAAAGTTTGATGAGTAATAATATGTACATATTCACAAAGTATCACCCCCAACTTACTCTGTAGTTACACAAAGGAAAAAAAGTAACTTTAGACAATTGGTATAAACCACATTAACCATGTAATCAAAGTTAACATTCAATGATGAGACAAATGAACATCAGGTGCCTCCTAATATAATACACTGTAAAAAAAATATATAACATCACTTCTGTTATATGCTTACCAAAAATACACAACTTTAATGAAATTATGAGTAAATGCCAGACACCCACACTGTAGAACACTTTACGAAATAATGGTTAGAACTATTAAAAAAGATTAAGGTCAATAAAGACAATGAAAGACTGGACTTTTGCAGATTAAGATAATAAAGAGAGACATAAATGTTGGATACATGTTGTAGAGTATTATCTGGATATAGAGTTTATTTTAGTTTTCTTTCTTTTTGCTAGAGAGGACATTAATGGACAATTGGAACATGTGAAAAAAAGTGTGTAGAATAGATGATAGTTTTAGGTGAATGTTAAAGTCTTTAATTTGGTAACTGCAACATGGTTATTTAAGCAAATGTCTTTGTTCTTAAAAAATACAAATAGAAATATTTAGCGGCACAGGGACCAGAAAACTTTAAATTATACTAAAATAACTAAAAAATAATGTAATTGTGATTCCATAATCGATAGATATTAATTTATGGAAATTTGGAGGTCAAATTTGGCATGAGTTTACCCAAAGAAATATTGTATTTACTTCTGCCTGAAGATAATATCATTTCTGTTTCTTTTTAATATCCATGACACCATCTGAAAGGATTATTTTTATTTTTTCTCACCTATTCCTGATAATACTAATTAGGAAATTTCCTTTAGATCCACCCTGCCTTTTTCCTGATGAACTTAAGTTTCTACATTGAATTGAATTGCAGTTTTTGATTTTGTTAATAGTTACTTTTGTGTGTGTGTCATGTTTAGGACATTATTTTAAGGTCATTAAATACATTTTTGTATTTTCTTAGAGGATATGTTAAATATGTTATAATTAGTTTTATTATATATTTTAATATTTGTGTATGATGGTCAAGATTGAGAAGGGTCTGAGTTTTTATATTAATTTCTACTTTGCAAATTAGCCTGCAACCAATTCATGGATATTGGTAGAAGACTTAAGATTTCTGGCTTAAAGACAAAGAAAGTGTGATATTCATAGCAAAAGCAGTAGCAATAATATCAGCAATTGTGTGAGTTCCACAAATAACAATTTTTCAAGATTACATGAAGAAGCATAGATAAAACAAAGAGAAGGATGCATTACAGAATAGAAATCTTGAGCTTAGTGATTCCAACTTTTTAAAAATATGCAGTGAACATGCCTGCCATTTTCTCTGGAAGAAGTCACTCTATTTTCCAAGGGTGTAATCAAAACTATTCTCTCTTCTGGAAGGAGATACTTATGATCTTCCGCAGTTGTTTGTGAGACAAGCATCCTTGAGAAGATAGCCTGGAACAAAGACAATCATGATACTTCTCATAAGTTTTGCAGAAACACGAAAGAGTTATGAAGAATTATCTCTTAACTATATCCACTCAAAAGTCCTTCACCTTCCTGGCTTCTGGTAAATTTTTCTGAGCATAACACTTCGTTGATGCCTCTAGTTAGTCTGAAGACATTGACTGCCACCAAATTCATCCAATTTGTTTCACTCAGAATTAATTTAAGGTTCTATCAGTGAAATCCCAAGCAGAAGGATGAGGCTCAAAAATGTCCATCAAGGCTTCATACCCAACCCATGCCACAAATTCCACAAACAAGCAGGGTCTGCCTTAGGAATGTAAGTGGATTACTTTTTAAATTTCTGTATTGACCCCTCTGCCTGCCCTGAGGCATTAATGCAAGGTCCCTGAGTTACAAACTTTTTACATTAAAATTGTGCGAAAGCAATACACATTCAGCAGAAACAGTACTTTAAATTTGGAAATTTGATCTTTTCCTGTGCTAGCAATGTACTTTGTGATACTATTTTCTGATACTGAGCAGTGGCAGTGAGCCAGGTCCAAATCAGTCATATGATCATGAGAGTAAACAATATACTGTTTGTATTCATTGTTTTGGATGATTTTGCCCAACTGTAGGCCAATGTAAGTGTCCTGAGCACATTTAAGGTAAGCTAGGCTAGGCTATGATGTTTGGTGGGTTAGTGTACTAAACAAATTTCAACTGAAGATATTTTCAATTTTCAAAGATTTTATCGAGAGGTAATATCATCATAAGTTGAGGAGTATGTATATAGTGGGATGTTTTTATTATAGCAGACTGTGTCTAGGTCCCCAAGAAGCCTTTCTATCATCCATGAAAACCGTAGTGCAATGAAGGTGAATGAATAATTTCCAAAGCACAGGTTATATTACTGATCAGTTAAGCTAAAGTCAGGGACACAGTCTGCACCACTTTTTCTAACTGAATGACTCTCATGGTAGAGAACATTGCGTGCATTGTAATATAACTAACAAATCCACTATCCCATTGCAAAGCACCCCACCCTCTGTTAAGCAATTGTAGCCTCATTTTAAATCACAGTTTGAAGAATGGGTTTGGATAAATAAATCTAGTGCTTGTTTTTTAAAGCAACTACCTGAGAACAACTAATTCAACCTCACTTGTTTGTCTACACTATCAACAAAGTAGCATTAATCTACTCAGTAGAATGATTGAGTAATGTCTATGAAAATAGGGTCTGGGAAAACATCCTTTTTCCCAGGTGATTTCCAAATGGAGTTAAGGAGCTTGGGGTATATTCTGCTGTGTCTGATAGACTCCCCAGTATGGTTAAGGATTAAGACAAACAAAACATGCTCATAGATATCTGGCAGTGGATGTCAGATTCAGCGAAAAGTTAAAAATAAAGTATAAGTGATGTCTATGTGGACCGATGTTCTCTTACTACCAACACAAATCAGTGTATACCATTTCAGTAACTGCAAATTCACCTTATTTCCAACCATACCCGACTTAAGCTCAAAAATTTTTCCCAGAAAGATGAGATATAAGAACAATAAAAGCAATGTTATAAAATTAAAATGATAAATTGTGTCTCCAACTTTGGTACATGTGGGCCTTTGTGGAGAACACCAGCAAGTAGTCAACTCAACTGAATGGTCATTATTATTATACAACCATGCAATCTGGATAAGAAAGGCTAGATAGCTAAGCTAGAATTAATATTAGACACATTATAGGCCAGGCTGGGACCTATAAGATATAACAAAGAGGCCTAAAATTGCCATTAAGAGAAAGAAGAAGCATGAAGAATTATCAGTGTGAAATCCTTAATTGTCAAAATCTTCAAAATAAATTTGTGTAGATCCCACTTTTCATAATGAACATAATTAAGGAAAGAGTCAAGCATATTTATGGGGACAATCATATTCATAAGCTTAACTGTATTTCTGGAAAAAGTCATAGAATTTAGTCTTTGTAGACCAGTACTTGCTTGTTACAATGGGAAAGGGTGGATGCTGACTGCCAGATTAGCAAGAAAATCCCTGTCCTTCAAGAAAGTAAACAGACCTAGGGCATCATTTGAACAACCAGCTTTGGATGTAATTCCTGGTTCTTGGTCCTGGAATTTTTTTTTTTTTTCAAATATTGTTAATCTGCTTGAAGAGCCCTCAAAATTTAGCTTTCAGAAAACCATAAAGCCACATATCTGTCAGGAGACCACTCTTGCTGCCAAAACTTTCAAGAAATGTGAGGGCTTGAGATTTTACCCCACATATTAGCAAACAACTTAGTCTATCATAAATCAATTGATATTCCCGAAACAGAAATAAAAGTTTATTACTTACAGCAATTTTAATAGAATAACAATATTTGTTTTGGTTCTCCAAACTGCCCCCCTTCCACAGAACGATGTAAAAAGGGCCAGGAAACACACACAAACTGTTTATATTATAGAACCCTGAGTGGGGGGGACCTAAATCTTTTACAATAGCTACTAAGCAGGCCTGCCCCTTAATGCATTATGTTTATGTACTGGATTATGCTCCAGAGGGAGTTACCAGCTCTGCCTGCCAAGGCTTTTCAGAATACATACATCATTGAAAGAATGGTCTGGTCAAGGGTCAATGTATAAAGAACTTGAAAGCCATCATTACTATTGTCACAACAAGAAAAAAACTGAAAAACTGGATAATCAAAGGCTTTTTAAAAAAACATCTCAGAGAACTGAAGTCATAAGGAAAACTGCCATCTCCAAATTTGGAAGATGGGTTAATACAGAAATAAGCTTTTTGTTCCAGAGCAGAATTTACTGGAACAGTGAATTGTTGGAACCACATATAGAAAAAAAAATCGATGAATTTCTGCCAGCTAAAAGTGGACAAGCATGAAGTGAGAGACTCCTGGTGGCCTCTGTTTTAGGAGACTATCACACTTTAGTGTGTATAACCTCTAGGAAAAACACCAGATTCTTATGTTAAAGAGTTAAAGAATACTCCTCATTTTTTTCTGACAGGAGGAGGGGAAAATAGCCATTTTTAATTATATCCAGAGCATTTTCCATAACCAGCCTCTACACAGCAGGTTAAAAGACAACTACATCTATGTGAATTGGAGAAAAAGAAGTTATCTGACTAGGTAACTTCTGGTCTATCTTATCTAGGCAAGAAAATAAAACTAAGAAATGCTGGTGAATTGAACAGACCAAGAACAAAGAACCACTAAGAAACTGAGATTCAATCATATGAGTATAGAACACTCCCCATCACCATATCAACTGGGCTCCAGCATCTAAAGTGTAAGGATAGGGGCTGTTGGACAACCAATGTAGAGAGGAAAAAGATAATGTTACATTGGATTTCTTGTCAGGAACCATGAAAGCAAGAAAAAAATTTTTTTTTAAATTTAAATGTTGAAATTAAAATACATCACCAAGCTAGAAATGTATATATCCCCAAAAAGTGGGGCAGGGGAAAAAAAATAAAGACTTACTGGACAAAAAATACACTGAGAGAATAAATTGCCATTATACCTACAATGTAATAAATCTTAAAAGAAGTTCTCAGGGAGAAGAAAAATAATGTTCATCAAAAAATTTTAAAAAGAAAGAATGTCAGAGAAGGAATAAATAATAGTAACATTAAATTGATCAAATATGAAACTGTTTAAAGTAATAATAGTAAAATCTATTAGATTATTATAGAATATGGATAACTGTAAGAAATGACAGAAGCGTTATAAGTACAGAAGGGAGGTTTGTAAATACTTTGTTATAATATATCTACACTGCCTGTCTAATGGTATAGTGTTATTTGAAAATGGACTTGGATTAGTTGTAAATGTATATTACAAACTCAGGGCAAGAACTAATTTTTAAAAAGTATAATGGATATGCTAAGAGAGGAGAGACAATACAATTACATAAAATACGGAAATAAAGCCAGAGAAGACATAAAAAGGAGGGAAGGACAAAACACATACAAAGTATAATGAAGAGAAAGCAATAATAAACATGGTAGATAATGATAAAAGTATATTAATAATCACTTTAAAAGTGAATAGTCTATGTACACTAATTCAAAGACAGAGATTGCTAAATAGATAAAAACAAGACCAGTTATATTTTTCTACCACATAAAAGCTCACTGTAAATATAAATATATAAAATATTTACATAATATATTTAATAATATTAAATATTATAATAGTTTATCCTAAAATATTATATGCGTGTGTATGTGTGTGTGTGTGTATTTATTTATTTATATTTATTAAGGGATAAAAAAAAGTATATCATACTAACACTAATTTAAAAAAAAGTTAAGTAGCTGTATATACTAATCTTAGACAAAGCAGACTTGGGAGCAAAGAAAATTATCATGGATATAGATAGATATTATATAATGACAAATGAATGGTCAATATTCTAAGAGACAACAATCCTTAATGTGTACACACCTAATAGCAGCGAACAGAAAATATATAAGCTACTTCTGGTTTCCAGTCCAGCATGTAAGGAGCTGGAAGTCAACATTCCCATCCTTACAACAAGAAAGTAGCTGAATAAACTGAAAATCAGCAACTCTTCAGATCCATCAGAGAATTAAGTTCATAAGGACAAAGTGCTGGCCCCGAAAATGAAGAAACTGACAGGTAGCACAGAGAATTCCAGTCTATTGGAGCAGAAGCCCAGGAGCAGAAACCACCATGGAGTCAATACTGGGGTAGAGAAACTGTAATGATGAATTGCTAGAGGCTTGAAGTGGATAATGCAGAAAATTTAAATGATCAGGAGGGCCTTACCTAAGAGGAGGACCACACTTCCTGACTTTTACTTTGAAGAGTCCTTCAAGTTCTCACAGATAAGATCAGAGAAAAGTTTTCTGTGCTTAAAGGGGGTGGGGGGAGTAGTAAATTTGAAATATGTACAGAGCAGCTTTATTCCTAATATAACCTGCCCTCAAGGAAAACTATTTATCAGAGCCTAAGTGATGGAGTTTATTAGAGCCTAGCCAACCAGGAAGAAGGAAAACATTCACCACTCCAGTATCCCATGTGGAGGAAGAGAAACACAACCCCCGCCCTATCCACCATTCCCCAAACAGTAAGGGAAATCTCCAACTCCAGTTCCTGCTGGCTTCCCTTCTCACCTAAGGTAAGGGACAAAAAAAATGAGAAGTACTTGTGAAGGTCACAGTGCAAGGACACAGGCTGAGGAAAAACTGAGATATAAAAGTAGGACTACACAGCCTTTCTCCTCACACAACCTTTCCAACAAATCAAGAGCTCCTGTATAATAAGAAGATTACAAAGAAAGAAATGCATGTTATAGACATTATTTAAGAGGAAAGGTCTAGGGAAAACCAAAGACAACAGGAGGCGAGAACAAGGAAAACAGGAAATTTAACCTCTGATAACCTTGAGAAACAGCAAACAGTAAACAAAGCCCAATTACTTAGCCAGATAAACTTAAAACCTCACACTAAAGTTCTAATCACCTCCGGCTCCTGTTACTTAGTACACCGTGTACTGATTTCAACAAAAATTTACAAGCCATAAAAAAAGACAAAACAAACAAAAAACACAGCTTGAAGGGACAAAGCAATAATCAGAACCAGTTATGATAGAGTTTTCAGATTTATCAGGTTTAGAATTTAAAAGGATTATAATTAATATTCTAACAACTCTAAGGGAAAAAATAGACACCACAAAAGAACAGATGGATACTGTAACAGAATGAAAACTCTAGGAAAGGATAAAAAAAATGTTAGAAATTAAAAATATTCTAATGGAAATGAAGAATGCCTTTGATGGGCTCAGTAATAAACTGGACAAGGCCAATGGAAAAAATTGGTAAAGATATATAAAAAGAAAACTGAAATGTAAAGAGAAAACAGAATGAAAAAGATGGAAGTGTATTTAAAAATTGTAACACAATATCAAAGAGTATTATATACATGCAACTGTAATAATTTAAGAGAAATGATTTTATGTGTATATCATTCTTTTCTTCCAGATGTGTTATTATCAAGAACAAAATCTTATGTTTAATGTCTTTATAATTGAGCACACATTTCAATGAAACATTGTCAAGAGAAGTGTTTTCTGATGTGTGTTCCATGGACTACTGACCCCTTGAGATGCTTAACAAAGTAGCATTTCAAATAAGTTGAAGAATCACTGTATGTTACTCATTCTGAAATGCCAGTGACATTTTCTAATGTGTAGAGAAAAATGGAAAACAAAGAAAAGAAAAAAAAGTGAAGACTACAGAGTCATTTTTCATCAATATATATATATTTATTTTAAGACAATTGGAAGTTATAGCTGTCATATATTTTAGAAAAAAGTACTCCTTTAAGTTAATAATGATAACGGTAGGCTATTTCATTAAATTATTCTTGTGTTTTGTAACTCACAAACTAATTTCTGTTCACTGTACAGATCTCTCATATTCTATCACTCACTGAAGAATATGGATAGACGCCTGAGGATTGCGTTTGCATTTGCCAGTGCTTTTAATACACTGACATTTAACAAATCAAGGTATAAAACTTTAAATATGTTAGTGCACATAGGTACTCTTATTAAGTACTCTCTTTCTGCTTCAGTTTCCCTTTATTTGTCCTACTCTCCCAGTTTGAAGATAATTCTTCTTATTGTGTCTCTAGTTTTAACTCTCCTTTAGAACAGCTCTTACAATGAGGAACATATAGGAGTCTCATATGTACCTATTTGATTTTTTTAAAAAGCCTCTAAAACAGTCTATTTTCTTTGTCATTTACAAAAACAAAAATATGCTAAAATATTTTCTTTGAGTGTTTTCTGACATGCTGTGCTGTCATGCTAATGTGTTTGCTCTAAGAGTCTCTTATACTTCATTATTTAACTGATTATTGGATTGTTCTTTGTGACATATTAATAAAATCAGTTGAATCCAAGACCAAAAAAAAAAAATACTGATTCAAGAGAATTGCTCTAATATCTTTAATGAGATCGGCACACTAGCATCTTAGACTCAAACAATAAATAAATAATAATCTAAATGTTTTCCAAACTGCCATTTGACCTATTTGTATTGTCTGGTCACCTATGCTTCCTTTCTTCTTCACCATTGTTTATAAAGATTTCATTTTGCCATAGCCTCCTCATCCCCAGGAGTTTTTTTTAGTAATTTTCATTTTCAAAGTTGGGGAGAGAATGGATGGAAGGAAATTTTCTGGACACCCATGAACATTTTCCCTAGTTAAAATCAATTGTTCTGACTCTCACCGTGATGGAATGTGAGAAATAAATACATTGATTACTTAATGGGCTCTCAACCTTCAAATATTTTATTCAGACAAGCAGTTTCAGACTTTTAATTCTCTTATGGTGGGTAATCTCTTAATATTGAAATTCATTTATTTATAAATGGATTGTATTTCTTCCACAAAGCATAGATATTTGGACTCGAGTTACAAAATTTTCCTTGCAAGATTTTGCTAGCAAAATTAAGCAAGCTGAATCATGGATAACATAAATGAGTATAGGATCAGCAAGGGCAGAAAGCAATCTTCATAATGGGCTCTTAGTTATAGCCCATGGGAGATGAGATGGCCAGAAAATGAACTAAAGTTTTAAGCTGATACAAAGGTAGCCTGTGTGAGCCTAACGGGCTTAATGGATAATGTTCTCATTATATATTGCTCCCAACTTTCTCATTGACTGGAATTAAAAGGAAAAGAAAAGAATATGTGTTTCAATGTTTAGCAATTTGTTTAAACAAAAATTTTCACTTGATGACTAGGTGAAATAAAATTACTTTGAATTTACTTGAACTAAAGTAAAAGATCATAAGATGTCTGAGAAAAACTTTTTCCTATTGAAATGTTAAGCATGAATTAGAAAAATTTGATTTTGTCAAAAAATTTTAGAAAACTTTAATATTATAAAAAGTTTTCTGAGACACTTTAAATGAACTTATACAGTAATTGACGAGAATACATTTTCTTCTTCAATTAAATAGTAAGGACTTAATCAATTGATTCATAGACAGCTATAGTTTTGGTATCACATTTTATTCTGTAAATGATGCCTGTTAATATCTTAAAATATTTAGGAATAGAGAGTCACTATATTTTATTTTAATAAATACAATTTAATAAATACTATTTTTTAAATATAGACAATTTTGAGAAATAATGTCAAACTTTGATACACATTTAATTCAAGTGATCCATGATAATTTCTAATGGCAATGATGAATCACAATGTGAGTGATACATTGCCAGGTAAGTCTACTGAAACCTCAACAATTTCTGTTTTCTTGAGAAATAAACTTTCATATTGTTTAACTGCTGCTATTACTACAGCTAACCTTAAACTTATCTGAGTGTTACAGTGTCTTACGATGCTGGGTTTCGTCATTGGAGATAATGAAGCTTACATATGGCTTTCTCTCTCTAGTTTAGGTTTATTAAATCAGATGTAATCATACAGGGAGGTTAAACAACTGTTCCCCCCATCCACAACCCTCACCCATACACTTTTTTAAAAAAGCTTCAGAATGTGAAGAAAGTGACTGATAAAAAAATTACTTGAAGGTTATTTTTCCTTTTAGTATAAATCTACTTATGCACATATATTTGTGAATATATCTCATTTATTCTATTATATGAAAAAAATACAAAGAAAAAAGCCTTTAACATACTTATGCTAGTATTTCCCATGTCATTTGCGAGTGGTACATGATGCATATTTTGCAAGATGGAGTTGAAAATTTGTTCTCATGTGACAGTTTCAGCATTCCTCACCATCTCATTCGTTCAACTTTTGGGGGAAAAAAAAGTTTTAAAAGGTTCATTCTGAACTGTATTTTAATGTATGTTTTCCCAGAACTGAATATACTACTTTAATAGAATCTAATAAACTTAATATCTATGCTATCATTGAGTTCTTTGTTCTAGCTTTAAATGGATACTATATAATCAGATTACATCAGATCTGGCAATATTCTTGTAACCTTAAAGAATCTAGCAAAATTAAGCAAGCTGAATCATGGATAACATAAATGAGTATAGGTCATCTGAGAGGCATCTCTTGTGGGGAAATTGCTCAGTTATTTTAGACGTGGTCAGAAAATTATCTTACAGAGATTATTTGCAGGGTATATGGGGTGTCTCCAAATTATCAAAAATTTAATATTTTATTAGAAACTACATCTAGTGATCCAAAGTTGATGAACGAGAGTGTATTAATACTAGGAATAACCTGTCAAAGAAAGAAAAAGATCACTGGGATGTGACAAAAGGAATTTGTTCCCCAATCTATGTAGATTCTAGTATGCCATTCCATGGTTGGGAGGGGGATCTCTTAAAAAATGACTGAACTCATTATACATACATTTGTCCAAACCCCTAAAATATTTAACACCAAGAATGAATCAGAATGTAAATTATGGACTTAAGGTGATTATAATGTGTCCACATAAGCTCATGCTTGGTAAGAAATGTGTACTATTCTGGTGAGTGATATTGATGATAGGAAAGTGTGTACATGTACTGGGGCAGAGAATATATGGGAAATCTCTGCAATTCTCTCTTGATTTTGTTGTAAACCTAAAATTCCCTAAAAAAATAAAAGTTTAAAAAACTGACAGAAAATGTTATAGGTCAAACTCAAAACTCTACTAAAGTGGTTCTATAAAAGATATTTTTGATATGTAAATTTCCTAATGGTATTGATTCTATAAATCTTAAGAAAATTGTATTTGAAATATTTATCCACAAAGAGCTCTTTTGATCATTAGCAAATTATGATGGAAAAGGAGAAAATACATCTAAGAATAACTTGTGTTGCAGAAATATAATTAAAAACAAAGTCCTCTCAATTGAGAAAACCTCTCCATAAAGGTAATAGACAAAATTTTTATTGAAAAAGTACTAAATCAGAATGTGATGCACATGACAGGCCATCGACTAAGAGACTGCAATGACAGAAAGAAATCTCTCCCTTTTACATAGCCAAGGAGATTGAACACATTACACACATGTTGTTAAGATAAACAATACCTGGTACTTAGGTAAGTAAAATTGACAGCATCATTTGTCACACAGAGATTCATCCTAGATTCACCTGGTAAAAGGGATTACTCTCTGTGATAGCTAATTGGCTTTGTCAAGGGGGAAACAAATTTCTCATATTTTTAGAACAGGAGATAGTTTCGTAACCTGGAGCAGGGTACTCAGTAAAATTAAGCCCTACTCTCTCAGAGAAATTGATAGATAGAGGTGCTATCTTTCTTGATGTTAACATTTCAGTAAGATGGTTACTGAGACCTTGAGAAAGGTGTTTCTGGGTCATAAAGCTGATAAAAGGCCTATGTAGTTTTCAGGAGGAGATACAGGCATATCTCATTTTATTGTATTTTGCAGATATTGTGTTTTTTACAAATAGAAGGTAAGACTCTCACCAGCAAAAAAGATTACAACTTACTGAAGGCTTGGATAGTGGTTAGTGATTTTTAGCAATCAATTATTTTTATTAAGGTATGTACATTGTTTTCCCAGACATAATCCAATTGTACACTTAACAGACTACAGTATAATATAAACATAACTTTTATATGCACTGGGAATCAAAAAATTCATATGACTCTTTATTGCGATATTCATTTTATTGTGGTGGTCTGGAACCAAACCCTCAGTATCTTTGAGGTATGCCTGTGTATATGTTTCAAAGATAGGAGAAAGTACTTGCAATTACAAATCCTATAATCTCTTTCCTTATTTTCAACAGAGAGAATTAAATCTATTTTTAATTTGTATTTGTCCTTACACCTGAAATATAACATTGAATAAGATTACCTAAACTTTCCAGGTTTCCCTTTGCTTTGGTTGTAATTCTGCTCAAAAAATTTTTTTTCAATGAATTACTAATGAATTGTTTCATTTACTTTCATTGCTACATAAATGTATATAACAGATTTATATTGATTTGAGTTGTAAACATTGTTCAGGTTGTCTCCAATATGTTTGCTTGTCTTTTCCAAACTTTTTTTAAATAGAGTGTAGTCTAGGATATAAAGAAATTTTTTCCCACTAAAATAATTCCATAGAGATTATGTCATATAAGCTTTAGAAGACAGAACTTAACAAAGGAAACAATGACAATTTACTGAGATGATGATATATCTGCAAACTATTATTTCCAGAGAAATTAACAATTATTCTAGTTAAATGAAGACACTCTCATATATTCCAAGACGTATCAAAATTCAGCATCAGTGGTTTGGGTATGTTTTAATTTCTGAAATTATTACCTACAATAATATAACTAAGAAGTTGGATCAAAATTATTTTCCATATAAATTCTGTAAAGGATTATTTTATTGAAAACTTAAGTTTTTATAAAGCAAGTCAGAAGAAATGACTCTAAGAGCTTTAACCATCCTGAAGCACGCCTGTCAAATGTCATTGTGTCCACTGAAATGTTTTGTTCTCTCAAATCAAACTGTCTCTAGTCAGAGATTTTCGTCATGGTCAAAATCTTCTCTATTCACGTTTTAAGCGTGTGATGTGTTTAAATTGAAAAACACCTAACAAGTTCTTTCTTCCATCTTTCAAAGAAGTTATTCCTAGAGGTACTCAGTATTTGCAATTTTGTTATTCATCTAAAGAAATAGTAAATCATTAATAGAAGAAATTCTAACATTTATGACCCATCACAATAATATAGTTTTTACACTCAGATTTAGAATGTATGCAGTTCTCTTTATGTTAATTTTAAAACTTAGTAATGTAGGATGCATGGGTAATTTGAGGATGAAATATTACATGTTCACCACATCAGAAGCAATAAAAGAAAGACAAGGGAAACATTAACATAAAAAAATGTAGTGTTTTTACAGCTACAGGGTGATTCTCTCTAACTAAACAGATTCACAAAGAAATTTAGAATACTCAAATGATATGTGTAAATAAACTCAAAACCAACTTTAAGCCTCTCTGTGGTTGGCATAAGGAAAGAGTAGGGATGTAATGAGCCCTTCATGATAGCTGAACAGTCTATTCTATCAAGCAAGGAAGAAATTTAGTGGTTAAATGAACAATAACAAGATGAGTTCCCAACTTTTTCAAAACATAGAGAAAAAGAAATCAAAAATTAATTAACCAATTAAATAGTACCAATTTCAAAAATTGATTATGATGAAAATTAAATTTCTTTAAATTCCGATCAATTAGTTAGTAGCATTTAGCACACCAGAGAGTCATTAAACTTTTATTATTCCCCCTTTTTTTCTTCCTTTTTGTAGGTGAATTACTTCTCAGGCCAATGCCTGTTTTTTTAGAGGTGTAAGGTGTATGAGGGAGGTGCATGGGAACATTTCTCTTCTGTGTTTTGCTTTTAAACTTGTAGTTTTAATTGCATGTGATTTGATTTCTAATGATTTTTACATGACTGATGGTTATCATGAGGCTGGAATCTAAGTCACAGCTTCTACACATACTCAAGCTTATATGGTTTCTATGGGCTCTTAATTTTATTTTATTCTTTTCTATGTATGACTGCTACTTTGTGTAATGATTTTCCAAATCTTCACCTTCATCAATACTTATTTGGATAATAATAATTTCTTTAACTATTTACATATTATGTTAAGTAGACATGAAGGTTGGCAGAACATAATAGAGCTGATCAATATAACACACAGTAGGTTCTGATAGTAATAAAAATTATTGGAAGAATATAAGAAAGGAGAAGAGAGATTTTATTGTGACTTATATAAACTGTTTTAAATAGTAGTATATTTTAACCAAGAGTAAATTTTTATTTTCCTAATTCATAATAACTCATAATAATCTCAAAATCCATATTGTAAATATAAATTTGCCATCACAGTTATACTAAACTGGATTGCACTGGTTCATCTACTCTCCATAAAATTGCAATAACTTTACTCTCTCACAAGTTTCTCTTCACTAACTCATGAATGTACAGTTGTTCTGGTTGTCAATTCCCTTTGTTTTTCCTCTTATTTAGTTTGCTTGGCTCAGAATGTGTGATAAAGTGTTTAGCCATTCCATATGAAATATGACTTCTACCAATTGCCCATTTTTCAGTCATCCTATGTGTACCAGTAATCCCACCATTAAAAGTTAACTATTTCAAATTAAAAAAAAAAAAAAGTTTTCTCAGTCTTTTGCGTGGATGTCATCTTTCTCAACCAGAATGCAGAATCCTTGCAGTCAAGTGCAATTTACATGTCATTATTTGATTATCGTTATTATTATTCTGTTTATATAGGGTGTTTGGAACATCATAGAAACACAGTGACTGTCGAGTCAATGGACTTTTACCTGTAGTTTTTACGGATATACTAGAGAAGAGAGCTTTTAACTTAGACTTAATTATTGTAGCCCCAGTGTTCATTTTATGAAAAGAGTTGCAGAAGTTTTCAAGAGGATAATCTAAACAGTATTAGCAACAGTCTTGTGCCAGATACATGTGTACTTGTGAGCAACAAGCCCATTGAAGTGGGCTCACCTCAAGTGCCTTTATCATGTCATTCCTCAAGGAGAACTTCCTCTTCATAAAGTTCTTAGAACATTATGCATATTGAGAGCATGAATTGTTATCCTTTTTAATGTCTATTCATACTATTTTCCTCTCCTTCAGATAAATATCTATTTTCTCTTTTGGTAACAACAATACAGTATCTCCTTAGAGAGAAATGTCTTCTTGCTTTCTGATATATATGATTTAGGCAGGTAGCAAACTACCAGCAGGAAGTGGAAACAAGCAGACATACTAGGGAAGACAATGCATTTCTCCTGCCACAGTGGTTCACTGAGGGATTGCTTTTGACCCAAGCCTGTCCCAAACAGATGACTTTTATTAGAATAACAAATTAGAACTCTGATAGGCTATCTTAGGACACAGAGACAGAAAGGGATATTGGCTATTTGAAAAGATCTAAGCTTCAAAACGCATTTTGCCAATAAGAAGGGAGAGACTGCCTAAGACTGAATCTGACATAGAATCAGGCAAATTGTATATATAATTATGTACAATTCATACATTCTGGTATTAGGTCTAGGTTATTACCATATTGAAGAATGTAAAGTATAGAAAATGACAAAATGGTACAGTAAATCAAATTTATGTTCATTTGCTATGTATATGTTACAAATCAGGTTTTCTTGAGAACTACTTCAAGGAGTGTCTTATTTATAACATATCATATTGATTTATTTTTAATTTACTCAAAAAATATTTGTTGAGCATGTCTTATGTGTTTGTTGCATGTTGGCAAGTGGAGCAATCATTTGTATAAGATATCATATAGTCTGGTAAAGGAGATGGGTTATAAGAAATGAATCAAAATGATTAATCATTTCTATGTGTAAAATTCTATAAAGTTCATGCAGCTAAAATGGAAAATAATAAGGGGAAATGAAGATTGGTGTGGATAACCATTTTGACAGAATTATCAAATAAACTCTTAATTCACTATCTAGCTGCCACTTTTGGTTCTCAAGATTATTTTGTTCTTCTACATGTTACACAAGATTTTAACTTTGATCACTTGATAGGATAAATCACTATAGTAAAATATAACTTAAAGCAATTAGAACACCAGATCATCCTCAAGCATCTTAATAATATTGTAGCCTACTTTTTTTAATAGCTTAAAAGAAAATGAAAAAAAATAAAGTCTAAAAAAAAAGAGAGAAGAGATCTCTATACACTTTTTTTTCTAAATAGCTATATTCAGCTAAGCTCTATGGGCTAACCAAACTACATGTTCTATTACAGCTAACTCTAAAATTAACACTTTGATTTGGGTATCAATAGGAAAATTCGGCAAGTTCTGTTAGAAAAAAAAGAACAAGGTTCTGGAATCCTGGATTCCAAATCAATGTCCTGTACACTGTGTTTCAAAAAATAAACATAAAATTGAAGTCATATAGTTTACAAGTAATTTATAGCCAATATTGTCCTTTAGTACACCTTTGTTTTCCTCATTTTTTTAAAACCAATGTATTATTCAGTCAATTTTGGATAAAATAACTGATACTCATTTTTATTTCTTTGTTTCCCAAAGTGAAACAAAGTTACTGGTCAAAATTTAAACTCATCATCTAACAGAATTCCTCAAGACATGTGAAGAAATCACAATCTTGATTGTTGAAAGTTGCCAAATAACAACACACATCCGTGCTTAGAAAAGACAATTATAAAATTATATGTTATAAATAGATTAAACTTACCTTTCTATATATGACTTGGACTTACATTATATTCTTTTCTTTTTTTTAATGCCTACAGCATCTGGTATTCCTAGGTGGTCTCTTATCTAAGTACTAACCATGCCCAACTCTGCCTAGCCTCTGAGATCAGACGAGATCGGGCGTGTTCAGAGTAGCATGGTCATAGACTTACATTATATTCTTAATTGCATATAAATTAGCTAAAGCACTACGTATATGTATGTTCATATATATACACACACAATATATATATTAGCTAAAGCACCATATATACATATATATGTGTGTGTGTGTGTATATATATATATATATATATATACACATATACATATATATCTGTGTGTGTGTGTGTGTATATACACATATACATATATATCTGTGTGTGTGTGTGTGTGTGTGTGTGTACCACATATGCTGAATATCTTTGTTCTAAAGTCAAAAAGTTGTTTCATTTCCCTTGTGGTAAAATTTTAAACCAATTTTTATAGAAAAATAAAATGAGCAGTTTTATGTTTTCTGCAAGATATAGCTTCAGAATTGCTTTCTTCTGTTGAACTGTGATCACATTCCCTAAAAGCTGTTGAGGAGAGATATTTGAGGAAGTGTAGATCTTTTATTAAGTCTTTCATAGGCCCCAGTGTTTTCAGTTATCAAATCATGTATTTCCTTAATTACAGAAAATCCATACTGAGACATTCTGTCCTACTCTTAACATCTATGCCATTAACTATTAAAATCTGCTTCATCATTCTTTTCCACAATCTTTAATAGGGATTAAAGATTTTCTAGGGAGAAAATCTGTTCATACCCTATCCCATTCTTCAATTTCTTCTACCAATATTTCTCCAACTATGCTTGCTGAAATATTTCTTCATGGAGCTTTACATGTCTGCCAACTTCTCAATATTCAGATCCCTACTTAAATCTCACCTACTCGAGGCTGCCCTCCCTGACTACTTCATCTAGACTATGCATTGTGGGCTCTATTCTCTTACCACATTTATTTATATTTTTCATAACATTCTTTTCTTTTTTTTTTTTATGGCATGCTTCCAAATAGATTGTTGGTTTCAAGAGAACAGAGATCTTGTTGATCATATTTGTTGCAAGATCAATTTCTGGCACATTGAAAGTGCTCAATACATAGTAAATGACTGATTGAATGAGTGACTTACGTGCCAATACAGTGCTTATGTGTGACCTCTGTTAGGAGTCTAAGGACTTGTAGAACAGAAACATCATACATCATTTCCTAAATAATCATAATTAATTGAGAAAATAATTACCTCCCCCCAAACTAACTTGACTACATAAATCTATGACATAATTTCTATTTGATGTAGAAGAGAAATACTCTACCCCCTTTTTGGAAACTTGCCTCAGTAAAGCAAGTTGCTCACTGAATGAAGTTAGGTCCTTATCTTTGTCCATAAAGTGAGATACAATGGGGCTATCTTCCTTAATGGTCACATATCAGAGGCATAGCTCCTGGGTGCTTGCAAAAGTAGGTCCTGGGTTGTCAAATGGCAAGAGTGTTTTTTAAAAAAAGATTTATATCTCAGAAGGGCAGAGAAAAAGCTAAAAAGTTTAACAAAGTATAAAGAAAGGTTAGGGGCTTGAGTCAGGAAGAAGACTGTCTAAAGGAAAAAGTGAAGATTATTTTGGTAAATAAACATGAACTATTTGTGACAAACAAACTATAGTTCATGAAATTCATACGAATTTGCATGCAAATAAAAAAGAATAACTAAAAAGAATATTTAAATTCTCATTTGTCCTATTATTTAGTTCTTCTCATGTGCACTTTGATTTCTTTTAAATGCAAAGAATTTTAAATTTTATGTTTCAATGCAATGTAAATGTCTATTATTAATATGAAATTGATTGTATTTCACATTGAGAACAATTTAAATCTAAAAGGACAAAGTGTCATGTTTAACACTGAACCTTACTCTACGGTATGACTGATATTAATTTTAAAAATCTGACTTCTTGTCCAACGAACTGTTAATAATTAAGTTTGATTAAAATACCTCATTTGTTTAGGCATATGCATTGCCTACTTAACCAATTATTCTGGTGAAAATTACAAATAAAAAATGTTGAATTTGTTAAATTAAGAAGGTCATTGAAGTAATTAAGACTAGTGAAGCATATTATTAATATTTGACAGGGGAAAGTAGTAACACAAAATGTACCTGTCTTTTTTTATACTCAGACTAATGTTCCCTTTGATTCTTAGTTGTTTAAGAACTCAGAAAATGATTTAAATATATATATATATATATATATATAATGTAAGTCATAATTAAGAGGATATACAAGACATATTTAAAAAATAATGTATTTAACTACATATTAATAGAACATAATAACAATTTGATATTTATTCCACTTTATGAGAAAAAGCAACGACTTATTAGTAAGTAAAAATTAGCACAAAATAAGGATGTGAGCACGTAGTAACTATTATATTAAAAAACAGACTTAAACACATAATCAAGAATAATTCATTGAAAAATATGAACATTAGTAATCTTAATTTTCATTTTTAGCATCACTAATGTGTTTGAAAGTAATGAAATAAAAACTATAAAAGATGTGATAAGATATTGTGTAGAGAAAAAACAGCTAAAGAGCAGGACATAAGAGAAATAAAGAGCCAAACAGAGTACCTTAGGTGTTGATTATAAAATTCACTTTATTTTGCATCTCAGGGATTTGAGTAAATATTCTAATATAAAGTTTGAAGTAATAATACCTACTTAATATCTTATAAAATAATATTAAAATACGAATTTCTCAATTGCTACGTTTTGAAGTTTATTTCTAGTCCAATTGAACTTGACCCTCAAATATTTACAAGTGAATAATAAACACTTTTTCTTTCAATACAAATACAAGTACAGATGAACTATAGAAAAGGTCTCATTCATAACTTTGTTCCCCATAGCAGATTATTGGTATTAATAGTGTCAAAATCAGAAAAAAAATCATTTTTCCTTTTCTCCCTCAGTTATACCCTGTAATAACCAAATGTTCTATAGAGCAAGAGTTCCTAACCTCCAGGCCATGGACCCTTACCGGTCAGGGGCCCATTAGAAACTGAGTCCACAGCAAGAGGTGAGTGGTGGGCAAATGAGCAAAGCTTCATCTGCATTTGTAGCCGCTCTCCAGCGCTTGCATCACAGCCTCAGCTCTGCCTCAGATCATCAGGCATTAGATTGTCACAGGAGCACCAGTACCTGGTGGCAGAAAGATTGGGGATCGCTGCTGTAGAGGGCTTTTCCAAACTCAGAAAATACTGGAAACCGATTTTGCCTGTAAACACAACCACACAGTTGAAAACAAATTAACCCACTAAGCCAATTCCCTGTTTATCTTAAACTTGAAGCTGAGTTTATAAAAAAAAAATATATATATATATTTGTAAAATTGGCTGCCTACTCTGTATAGGCTAACACGAGCATTTTCTGTTTCTATCTTCTAGGTGTATGAGGTAAGTAAGAGTATCAGCTTTCCTTTTTTTCTATTTTTGTAAAGGAGTTTCCTGTCTTTCTCTCACCTTTCCAGTTTTATACCCACTTTTCATCATGAAGTCAAATGACTGACCTGTTCAACACATTTTATTGACTTTGCTATATATAAAAGAATGATAATTACTAAAGAAATAAATATGCATAAGACAAGATCTTTCTCCCTGAAAAATTTCATAGATTAGAATAGCAGATAACTTTGAGGATGTGAGGAAGGAAAATATTTCCAGGTTTGAAACTTATACAATTTTAGAGATGCCCTTTAGGATAAATGTCGCAGATACAAGTAAAAAAATCATGTATGGACATTTCAAAGAGGCCTGTGCAAGTGAAGGGTTCAGAGTCCTAAGTTTCCTTTGTGTTACGGCAAATCCACTGTTGTTACTGAGACTTATAATAGTGATATATACAGCGTGCTGCAGAAATGCTGTTGGTCAGATTACTTTCTCATATGCTGTTACCATCTCATTAAATGTTAGGGAGAGAAGCCTATTAATTCTGCCACCTGTGAGAGTCAATTGAGATTTCATTAAAGTAAAATCTGAGCTAAGGTTGGCAAATGAGAAGCAGTTCACCAATTAGAATAGGTGGGAAGGAAAATCTTTCAGACAGAGAGACACACACAAACAAATGGCAAAGAGAGGTGAATGCATGCCTTTTAAAGAAGTTGCAATTCTATGCAGCAGCTGTATCATGAACAAATAAGAAAAATAGAAAAACATATATAGGGACTGGACATTAAATTGTTATCAGTTACAGAAGGTCTCGGTTCTTGTTTGCCATAAGTACAATTTCTGTATATTTTAAAGCAGTAAAATGTTTAGCTAGGAAGTCATAGCTCATTTTTCTTGACATCTCTAGTTAAAATTATGTGTCATTCACTATAGTTTTTGAGTAAAAATTATACATCATGCTAGTGTAAATCATTTATTGTTAATACAGTTGTGATGGAATGTAGGAAAAATTAAAACTACCATTTAAAATCCATATTAGTTTATATTTTTAAAATAAAGCATGTGGAGAACATTATTTAAGTAACTATCATTAAGTCAGTATAAAAGTATTTATATTGCCATCTAATTTCTCCCTGCTAATATATGTTTTTTTTGTTTGCTCTAGGGAAAATGGCCAGGCTAATGACACTTAGAATGATGACAGTCATCTGTCAGCCTTCTCTGTAATTCTCTCCAGGCCCTGGCAGACAAATACGTTTTCGCATGCTATAAAAAATTAAGTACCAAAACAATATAAAAATAACTTTAAAGGTCTGATAAAATAGGCTAAAGCAAGGACATTGAAAGTTAATGCTTCCCTTTCTGCCTAAACTTGCCTTATTCAATTTCACAGATTACATAAAATGTAATAATTCTTAAAAACCTGCAGAGGGCAAAGAGAGACAAGATCTAAAAAAAAAAAAAGATATACATAATGGTCTAAATGTGATTGTAAATCATCTACATGACTCCATATATATTTGTTTTATCATTTAGGATGGCTTCTGCTGAAGGTAACAAAACCCAACATAAATTGTCTTAAATTATAGAAAAGAGTTATGACAAGTTGTGGTTCAATCATGGCTTTTGCTTTATTTGTGGTCTTGTGACTGTGCATGACATTTTTTTAAAATCAGTTTATTTAAACTGATTTAAAAAACAAAAACAGTCATACATTTCTCCCATCACCTATACCCTACCTCTAGCAGCCAGCAATCTGTTCTCTGCATCTATGAGTTTGGTTTATTTATTATATTCTTTAATTTTTTTAGATTCCACATGTTAGAGAGGTTATACAGTATTTTTCTTTCTCTATCTGACTTATTTTACTTAGCATGTTGTCACAAAGGGCAAGATTTCATTCTTATGGTTGAATAATATTTATATATTCATATATATTTATGTATTTTTCTTCTCAAATTTTCTTTATCAATTCATTCATCAATGGACACTTAGACAGTTTCTATATCTTGGCACTTGTAAATAATTAACATGGGGGTGCTTATCTTTTTGAGTTAGTGTTTTCATTTTTTTTGGATAAATATCCAGAAGTGAAATTGCTGGATCATATGATAGTTCCATTTTTAATTTCTTTAGGAAACTTCATACTGTTTCCCATAGTAGCTGAACCAATTTACATTGCTACCAACAGTGCATAAAGGTTTTCTTTTCTCTATGTTCTCGCCAACATTTGTTTTTTGTCCTTTTGATAATAGCCAGGCGTCAAGTGATAGATATCTCATTCACCATAGTTTTTGTGGTTTTGATCTGCTTTTCACTGATAATTGATGATGTAAAGCATCTCTTCTGTATCTATTGGCCATCTATATGTCTTCTTTGGAAAAAATGTCTATTTGAATCTCCTCATTTTTTTAACTGAATTTGTTTGTTTTTGCTGAGTGTGTGAGTTCTTTATATATTTTGGCTATTAACCTATTATCAGATATATAATTTGCAAATATATTTTCCCATTCAGTAGGTCATCTTTTCATTTTGTTGATGTTTTCATTTGCTGGGCAGAAGCTCTTTAGTTTGGTGTAATCCCATTTGTTTATTTTTCCTTTTGCTCCTTTTACTTTTAGTGTTTGATTTTACAAAAATCATTTCCACATTCAGGGAGCTCAGAACCTACCTGTGTTTTCTACTAGGATTTTTTATGATCTCATTAACAGAAAATGGGGATGCAAGACCAAGAAAGGAAAGACAAGTGCATATCCAAGTCACTCAGGAACTTTCACCCGGGTGCAAGAAACTTATGTCAATGTGGTCACAAGGTTGTTTAACAGGAAATGAACTACATATCTACTGCTAGGAACCGAAGATTTGTGTGAAATTATAGGAAGAAAGCATGTACTTTTCCTGACCTCTGGCCCTCATTTCTGAACTTCGGGGCCTGGGCTCCCTTGGGATTTGGTTACCCCATCACTGGGGAGTGTTTATTTGATGGCTTATTTTGCTGTGCCGGGTAATTTCCTTCCTGCCAGAAGTGTGGAATATATAGATAGATAGATAGATAGATAGATAGATAGATAGATAGATAGATAGATAGATATACACACACACAACGCATATATATATACGTATATATGTATATATATAAATATATATACACACATATACATATATATACACACATATATGTGTGTATATATATGTACACATATACATGTACATATACACATATATGTGTGTATGTGTGTGTATATATAATACTTCTTCTGTTTCACTACATTTGCATGCCTTTGCTATAATGTCTGGGAGTGTGATTTCACCTTGTTCTGAACTTTCGATTCTTCCTGAATAATCACAGGTAGCTTATATACTTCCTCGTTCAGGAAGACTTCCTCAATGCTGTGGGGCCCTCCAGACTTCTGTACAGCTGTAGGACCCATACATCTTAGAACATTATACTAAAAGGTTTATTTATGTGTTTTCATGTGAGGGGCTTTATGGAAGGATCTGTTAAATATTACTGTGAGCACAGCTGCTGACACATAGCTGCACTTAATAAATATTTGCAAAATGAAATAAAGTATATTATACTAATAATAGCCTCATGTGCTACCACATTGGTTCTCACTTCCCATGTTCCAATTTTACCTGATTTATTTTATGTCTTTAAAATATATTATTACTTTTTATTTCTTTTTTCTGGAATTGCCTTCTCATTTTCCCTAGTTAATTCTAATTCACAAGTGTCTTGCTTGAGGGTGTCACTGTTGCCAGGCAGGTGTTTATAACTCACATGTTTCTGTTAAGTGTGTCTGTTATACACTAAGAGAGTAGCCTGATCTTTCTCTCCTAACACTGAAATTGAATGCATAAGGACTTATTCAGTGCCTTTCTTTCTTCGTTCACTGTGAGATCTATGAGATCAGGGACATTATGTGTCTATTTACCTTTATATTATATGACCTAGTATAGAGCCTGAAATATATTGGACACTTAATAAACATTTATAAATGTAATTATAGTATGACTCTTTATGTTTTTAAATCTGGACCAGTTTTCTCCTTAATTGACACACTCAATTCTGCTAAATATCAAACTTTGAAAATTCAAAATAACTCCATTTCTTATGGTTAATGACTTCTGTTAGTGATAAATTTGGTGATTTTAGGCATCCAGAAATGTGTGAGTTTTCTTCTCTCTTTACTGAGGGGAACTCAGATAATGAAAACAATTTACTGCTTGTCTTTTATATCCTTTTCTGCTACAACTTCTATCTAGATTCATGTCTGCCTTGATATTCTGAGAAGCTGACTGCTCCAAGAAATAGAAAAGAAGTAGGAAGAAATATCTTCTGTTCTTGGGACCCTAAATTTATCTTAAGTTCTCTGTCATATCTACTTCCTTTTTACAATACTGTGACAGTCTTTGTTAGGTACCATTAGCATTTTCATATAACTCAATTTCATTCTTTCACTTGCTGTTGGAACTGTCCTCAAGTTACCACAAATTCTTTCACATGTGAAAGCCACACTCTGAGTCCCTCAGACTTTCTGGTTCTTGATATTCAAAGTCAGTGTTGTATTCCAAAGTGTCTCTAACATCAGAGGTTTTTTTTTAATCAGTATTTTTTTTCATTGTTGTACATTTAAATATCTATTCAGATCTCATTTGAATCTTTCTATACTGTTTCCAAAACTTTTGATTAAAATATGCATCAGAAGGTATTCTACCTGCTTGAATAGTTAGGAAAAAAATAGAATGGACTCCTTAGGTAATAATTTAATAATATTATTTGCTTCAAAATAGAATTTATTTTTTACAATTTATACCAGAAAACACACACAAACAAAAACAGATAAGAATATGAACACTATTTTAACAAAAGTCTTGTTGAGGCAAGAAGGGGCAGAAATTCAAATCTAATTGGAGAAATTATCTTTAAATTATCCATAAAAAATGAGGAACACAGACAACTTTAATGTCAATTTTTATATTGCTAATTCCCAGACCTCTCCCCTGAGTTGAATATCCATATATTTATCCCACCGAATACTTCTTCGGCATTTCCAAACATATGTATCACAAATATCTCAAGTCAACATTTTCAAAATGAAACAAATGGTCTCTAACTTTGAACTGATTATCCACTTATGATTTTATTCTCAATGAACGGGATCCCATTTGTCTGTTCTTGACCCAAAACTTGTTCAGTTATTTCTAATCTTAACATGAAAACCACCATCAATCACTTTAATCAGCACTACATAAAACTTTATATCCCTGTCTTACAACAAAACTTCTTGATCTTTCTCCATTTGCTGCCTCACAATCTATTTATTCTTTGATTTCTATTCTTCAACTAAAATCTCACTTTTATCTTTTTTATCAAATTTAATTTTTAAATAAATCAAATACATAATTGTCCAGCTTATTCTTTTGATGCCTTTATATAATTCTATATTACTGAACACTTTATTTCTCCATTTTTGGTTTTTGCTTTTTAATCATATACTTTTTTAAATTTTTGAATATGTTCTTTTCAATATTTTTCTATGTTTTCCTTTTGTCTGACATTTCCAAATACTACAACTGGGAGTGGAGGAGCTAATTATATGAGTTTTATTTCTTTTAGAGCAAAAGCCATGTTTAAGTCTTTATCTTATTAGACATTGAGAACTGGTAAAAAGGGTTTTAATTAGTTCAAGTCTTTATCAATATTGTACTTCAGAAACAACATTTTAATATAACTGAGACTGATTCGTTGTAAATTGCAGAAGACTGAATGATGATGATTTATTGGAAGGCAATTGAAATAGTTCAACAGGGGATGACAGGGATCTCAAATAATTTAGTGACAATGAAGATATAATAAGTATTGAATAAATGAATTGCTAAACAGAATGATGGATATAATATGAGAAGATACTAAAATGGCTTTTATTGTCTGAACCGAATATTTTAATGGAGTGGTTCTCGACTGGGAGTGATTTTGACCTCCTTTCCTCACCAGGCAACATTGGCAATATCTGGTTGATGGTCACAAATGAGGGAGATGTCACCAGCATCTAGTTAGTAAAAGTCAGATACACTGGCCTCTATAGAGTGCAATGCACAGGATAACCTTTTGCAATAAAAATATTTCTGGATGAAAAATGTCATTAGTTCAGAGATTAAAAAGCTCTGGTTTAGTCAAAGTAGGTAAGGTAGGCTTTGGGGGAATCTTTTTCTGATTATGCTAACTTTGAGATTACTGATAGACATTCAAGAAGATATGTTCGATATTGGTTGTTTGAATAAATCTGGAACTCAAAAGGGAGTTCATATCTTGAGATATAGATTTGGAAATTGAGAGCATATAGATGATATGTGAAGATTTAAATGGGATTACTCAATAATAAAATGTGAGCAAACTCACTTTCATGAGACTTTGAGGTTCACTAGACCACCTCTAAAATTCTCAGTATTTGGGGAATTGCAAAGTAAACTTAATATTTTTTCTTTCTTTACCTGCTAGTTCACAGTTAAGAAATCAAGGCTTTGTTATATTATATTTTACTACAGATCTCTAGACTTTAATCATCTTGTATAACTGAAACTTTATACCCAATGCACTTGGTAAACAACATTCTACATTCTGCTTCTAGCATATGATTATTTTCCATACCTCATTTGAATGGTATCATGTAGGTTTTGTCCTTCTGTAACTGGCTGGTTTCATATGGCATAATTTCCTCAATGTTCATTCATGTCATTACATACTACAAGATTTCCTTCCTTTTTTAGGGCTAAATAATATTCCTTTTATGTATGTATAGACCATGTTTCCTTTATTTGTTCATTTGTTGATAGACATTTGAGTTGTTTTTATATTTTGGCCATTGTAAATAATGTTTCAATGACCATAGATATCAATTCAAGTACTGATTTAATTTCCTTTGGGAATGAAAGGGGATTACTGGATTATATAGTAGTTATATTTTTTAATTTTTGAAGAACCTCCATGCTGTTTTTCATATTGGTTAAACTAGTTCACATTCATAATTCATACCAACAGTGTACAAGGTTCTCTTTTCTCTATACCCTTGTTAATACTTATCTCTTTTCTTTTTGAAACTAGCTATCCTAAAAGGTGTGATAATATCTCATTATATTTTTAATTCTCTAATGACTTGTGATGTTGAAAAATGTTTATTCAAGTACTTTGTCCATTTTTTAATAACTTTTTTATTTTTTATTAAGTTGTAGATGTTCCATATATATATTGTGGAATTAAACCCCTACCAAATAGATGGTTTGCAAATACTTTCTTCTATTCAATGGCATTTTTTTTTTACAGAATTAAAATTAAAACAGTTCTAAAATCCATATAAAACCAGAAAGAATCCCAGATAGCCACATCATCTTGAGAAAGAAGAATGAAACTGAAAGCTTCACATTTACTGATTTCAAAATATATTACAAATCTACAGTAATTACAATAGTATGGTAGTCTCATAAAGAAAGACATATAAACCAATGGGACAGAATAAAGAGCTCAGGAATAAATCCACACATATACAGTCGATTTTGACAAAGATGCCTAGAATACCCAATGAGGAAAGGATAGTCTCTTCAATAAATGATGTTGAGAAAATTGTATATTCATATAAAAAAGAATGAAATTGGAACCTTACTTTACACCTATACACAAAAATACATAAAATAGATTAGAGACTTAAATGCCATATCTGAAACCATAAAACTCCTAGATGAAAACTCTTAGATAGGGGAAAAGCTTCTTGACATTGATACTAGCAATGATTTTTTATATATGATACCAAAAGCAAAGACAACAAAACAAAAATAGACAAATGGGACTACAGCAACATGTTTATTCTTTTTTTAATTATTGTTTAGAACTTCCTTCTCTAATTCAGGCTTAAGAACTCATTCTTTATTAAAAGAGCTTAAAGATCCATGAAGGTGCCTAGGTAAATATATTTAGGGACACTCATAGCCTCATCTTTCTCCACAGATAGATCATAAGAGATACAGAAAGGCAAGAGACAGGATGACATTATTTTGGATGAGACAGCCCACAGAAAGCCTCTCTGCTGATACAGTGGAAATTAGGAGGAAAACAGAATGTATTTTGCAGGTGGTGAGGGAATTCATTTATATATTCACTGGAATGATGTTCAAGTAATGCAGATATTTAAAGCAAGAGTGTCCTTGGTGTTTTCCTGTTTTCTTAAGTTAATATGAATAGAAGTAATGAGAGGACAACCCAATAGAGTGAAAGAGAACTACATAAGAAAATCAGAACTTGTAATGAAATCACAGAATGTGAATATAAGTGTTAGAAAGATAGAAAAGAAAAAGAATAAGTGATAATTCTCAGAACATTGAGAGTTATCATTTCAGAGATACAAATATGGAACTGCAATAACCAGTAGCCACAATGTTGCAAGTATATAGCATTTATATAGTGAAAAGACTAGTAATTTTGAGAAATCAAATCAAATATTACATATGTATATCTTACCAAAGGCAATCAAGACCAATAAAATGACATTCATTTCATGTTTATATGAGCAAGTTAGTTTTATATGTTTTATTCCATAAAAAAAAAATATCTTAACTTGATATTCCTTGAAGTGTATTTCACAGAAAAGAAGGTTCTATTTCATGCCTGAAACAAGTACATTGATTTAGAGTCATATAATTTTGGCAAGTGCTGTACACTCAACCTCTCAGATATTTACAAAACTAGACTACCTGAGGATTTGATAAGTCCCACAGTAAAGAAATCTCTTTAATTTTTAACGTATTTACCAAATGACCATAGGACTCCCTCTCTGCCGTGTTAATGACTCAATATAGTCTGAACTGCTGTTTCTCAAAGCACTTTTTAAGAATCATTGTTCTAAGTGAAACAGTATATGTATGTTTGTATTTAAATCTCAGATAATTTATTGTTTCCAAATCACAAGACTAAACTTCCTTTTCTGGAAACCATCTCTGAATATAAAGCATCCATTCGGCTGGTTAGGATGAGCTACACAACCAGAGAGATGAATGCTGTTTAACCAAATTCCTGTGAAGAAGAGGGCTATGGCTTTCTTGATTGCAGTTTAAATTGTGAAGGTTGCTCTTCCTTACTGAGTTGGATGGCCAGCTTCATCAGTACTTGTGTGGTACTGCTGGGCTGGCATTGGTACCCTTGATTTACTCTAACCTATGAAATTTCAGTGTTATATATAGTCTGAGCCTTTTATGGAAAACTATGTGGTCTCTGTCATGTTCAAAAGGGCAGAACGTGATTATGGGTATCCCTTTTAAAGAGTGGATTAATTTCCTGGAACAGTGGGGAGAAGTGGTAAGGAATACAGCTTGATCATCATCATGTGGTCTGGGCGAGAACATTCCAATGATCCATGTCAGTGTTTCCTTATTTATTTGGTGTGGCTCCTGCATCTGAGGACCGTTTCCACAGAGAGAAAAGCCACCCACTTTCATCACACTTCCCAGGCAGGATTCATGCAAGCATTTTCTCTTTCCTTCGGAATTTCCTTTCTACATCTAGTTTATCCCTGGCACCACATGGTATTCACATGAAGTGACTCTTCATCAAGCATCTGGGCCCCAGGTAGATGGGTTCCTCAGACAGTAGGCTCAGGGCTAGCCTTAGGTACCATCATGATCGACCTTCTTGAACTGACCATACCCTTGTGGAGTCACCATGTCCTTGCCCACTGCTGATCGTGTGGATACTGGCTCCTGTCTGAACAGTCTGTGCCCCTGCCAAACTGGTGCTGGGATGATGGTCATGCCTTGCCAATGAATGATGCCATCTGCATTAATGGGCTGGAAAAGATGATCTGTCCTTCAGAAGTCTGTGCTACCGGCTGCCTCTTCTGCTATGTTTGTGTTTGGCTGGCAGTGACAGCTGTCTGCAGCTGCTGAATCTGCTGAGCCTGGTCCTGTTGGCCCTGCACCTGCAAAGTCTGTTTTCCTTTGCCCACCCAGATCTGGATCTAGCTCTGTAGATCTAACTATATTGGCTACAAATTCTGTGTCTCAGATACAGAGACTTGCCTGGTGATCTGACCTTGTCCATAACGGACAGTTTAGGAGATGATAGATTGGCCAGTCAAAGTAATGAACAGGCTGGTGATTAACACTAACTTGAACCACTAATGGATGCCCCTGGACATGCTGTTGAATCTAACAATCTGTTCTGTTGGAATATTGCTGTTTGTTGCATTCTACTCCATAGTCCAACCAAGTTAGAATCTCATTCTCAGAGACCTTCATTCTAGAAATCCTAGAAGACTATGAAGTGTACTCCAGGGTGTAGGAGAATTTGTGGCAGGTGAGAATACTCTGGACCTGGGGACTGAAACCCTGGACCTAAGAGTGAAAGAAAAGAGTACAGCTGCACCTAGCAGTAGCATCCTCCAAGGGTCAAGAGCACCAATGTGCCTATTCAAGTGGTGACATCTCTGCATGGGACTGGCCTCTGTAGGCCTTGGACTATAGGTCCACCAGCTTCTCTACTCAGCTGGTAGATTCAGCTCAACTCTACATATATTCATGGACATGCACAGTGAACTGTCTTGCTTTCTAATGGAAATACAGAGATTAGGTAAGAATTAGGCACAAAATCCATCCATAATGTATAGGAAAAATGATGAAAGCATGGAAAACTATGACAAAACAAACTGAGTTATAAAAATGAGGTAGAATGAAAGTTCTGGAGATATTAGAATACTTGAAAACCTTATATAAAAATTAGAAGGCAGAGGACAGAGATATTTGAGCACGATCTTCAATGTGAAAAAGATTTTGACAAGAAAACTTATGGATTTATGGGAAACAGGGTGTCTTTCAAAAGGTGAAGAACTGTCCAATTTGACAATAGCATAAATTACCTACGAAGAAGTTGAAATCATCTAAATTTCATTACTGTATTATCCTTCAGGTTTTTTCTTTCTTTCTCCCTCTCTGCATGTTATATTTGTCTAGTATTTACATCTCATTGCAACTTTGTAAGTCAGCATTGCTGGCCTTGAACTTCTTACTTTGCACACTCATCCTTAGAGCTGACATTCACAGCCATCGCCTCGTGAAAAACATAAAGGTTGATAACTCTCTTCCTAAACCAGTCTAAACTCCAGACCATTTTACCAAATGCCTCCTAGATATCTCCCAATGAATGCCCCATAATAATTCTAAAAGCATTATATCCATCATTTCCTCACAAATCTATGTTGCCCTGAGCTCTCTAACTTAATCTATAGCAATAAAATGCTTGAGAGAAACAATAAGGAGGAATCCCTAGGCAACAATAATAATCATATGATGTCACATCCCTAGACAATTTAGAATATCCCTCAGAAATTTTCCACACAGAGGAAATGAGAGTGAGTGATGATAGCAATCCATCCTAAAGATAGTTATTTGGGCAATGGAATATCGCTGAGATGTGTCTCTGTGAAGCAGAAGAAAAGAGAGACAAAGACTTTCAACTTTAAAGAGAGGTATGCGGCTCTCCTTACATAACTTGAAGTATCCAGTGGAAAATTATAAGAATTATAATTTTCAAAAATTATAAGAATTTTAATTCAGCAACAATAGAGCATTAAAGCAAGCGGGGAGCTTTACCAAGTGCAAACTTCACAGCCCACACACCCGAAGGTATTCCTACATGCAAGCCCTATATCTTGTCAGACTTGGTGAGTTTTAAAGCACCTGAGGTTCACATTTAAGGACAACAAATTTATATTAAAAATAGTAAAGTATTAATAGAGAATTTTTAAATAAAATTAAAAGGGAGAAGTGAGCTCTACATGAGAAGAAATGAGACAGAAAGTTCCGCTGTCCCGTGCATCTTCTATTTAACTCTGCCATGTGATTACCACAGCAACGATATGAAATATCTCATAATCACACCAGTGAAGAACTCGTGCTTTTACTTTGTTAAGTCACCACCATTTTGCATTCATAACTTTCCTTACAGATATGTTTGGCATTTATGCATTTATTTTATGATCAAGAAGCTCTCGCCATGTCCACTACTATTTGTCTTAACCTGCATGTGTTTATTTTAAAGGAAAAATTCATGCGATTTCTACGAAGCTTTTGCTTTCAATTCTGACAACTTATCTGCAACTTCCTTCACTGTAACCTCAGAAAAAGCTTATTATTTCTGTTCATATTTTATTCTGCTATTATTTAATTCCTTCCATTATCCCTTAGTGGTACGAAGTCTTCTATTATTGATCACACTATCCTTCAAGAAATATTGAAAGAATCTTCTGTTGTTTTATTCACTTTCGAAGCAGCACATCTTCATATCATCATCTGTGCTTTTGCAGTTGGTGCATTTTACCCTTTCAGTTTTACTTCATTATTTACTCTTTCAGTGTATGCAACATTTTCCCCAATTTAAGCAAATTAGGCATTGATGCAAAATATATGTCTAGTAAGACATATAAAAAAATATTCTATGACTATCTAGGATACATTAGTGGTTCATCGTTGACATATATGCCCTCCGCTGGTCTAGTTTTGATCCTTCATCATTGGAACCTGTCAATCATTCTAAATTGTATGTGGGTTTTATAATGTGAGGATATTTCCCAGAGGCTAAAACAACTGAAAGTCTTGGGTAAACTGAAAAAAAAAAAAACTCTAATAAATAAATAAAGACATTTAACAAAAGTCATGACAGAATGTGTCATTCTGTATATTCTTAATACTTATATTTTTAATTCTCTGCCATACAGAAAAGATGGACAGTTCTATTACTAAAATGCTTACATCAACCTGATTTTTAAGTTCATATTGCTTTTAGAAAATATATAAAGTTAATAAAATATCTCAAATGATATGAGAAAGAAGAATATCTGATACCATGCATTTTGTATAGTTGGTTGTTTTTTACGTTTTTAATAAATGGTGCATATAAATCTTGATACATAATTTTAATTATATATATAACAAATGAGTATTTCTGTAATTCTAACCTCCTTTGCCTTATCTGCTATTCTGGCCATGTGCTACTTTCTTTCTCAATGTTGTTACACTGAGTGTCTCTGTTTCACTTCGTAGTTAACAAATGGGAAAAATCTAATTAGGGAACATGTTAGTAACTAAGCAAAATCCAAATTGTAAAATATAGGAGTATTTGGATGAGCTTACTATAACGGTGCCATTGTTTTTGTTTGTTCGTACTTTGTGAGAGTGCAATCACCTTTAAAGTCTCATTTATTTAATATTCTTTGAATCACAACTCACTGAAAAAGGGACAAGGTCAGTCATATAATGTGTCAATCACGTTCCCTAAATAATCAAATTTTGCCACAGGAGCTGACATCCTAATTTCTGCTTTGCCCTCCTTTCGTACAATTGTGTCTGTGTGTGTGTTCCTGCTGTTGTCGGAAAGAGTGTGTATGAGGAAATGTACAGGCAGGCATCTCAGTGAAGAACAGCCTTAACTTGCAATTCATTCAAAAAGACAATCTCAAAAGACAATTCATCGAACACTGGGCAGATTCTCAAATTTCAGTTACATTGCTATGATCTTTCACGGGAAGATAACATTTTAATTCCCAAATTAAAAACAAACAAACAAAAAAACAGATAAAGAAATTCAAGGATAGAATGGTGGAATGGTGATTTTATCGGGAAATGAAGGGGTGAGTGCGCTTAGAGACGGGAAGATACAGTAAGAGAAAGACAGTGTAAGGTTTACAATGCAACTGTAACTATTTCATCTGCATGATCAACATTAAATGAATTTAGTATGTCAGTAGGATATTGTGGCTTGGAGGAATTCATTTTCCAGGTGTATTATTACGTTATATTTACTTGGGGGCTACACTAATTAGAATCAAGAGCAATAAGCTCATGACGAATCCTCCAAGGCATTGTATGTTATAAATCAATTTTGCTGTTTGCTTATATCTAGAGATCCAAATTACTGCATTTTTCTGGAAATGGCTATAAACTCAAGGGAACAAGGCTGTAGGAATGTGCATCAAATGGGACTAGACTGTAGATCAGACCTATTAACAGCAAGAATTTTCAATTCCGGAATGCATTAATACTAGATCCAGTACTGCCACATCTTGAAGAAGTAGAGGTGAATTTTAGAAAAAAATTGGAGTCATATTTGTCTATACTGTTCCTTTCACTGCTAAGGTCCACTAATTCTGTGAGGTTCAACTTCTGACAATTGATATTCTTTCTTGTGAATTATTTAGCAATGTATGGAATTATCTAGGCTTGCACAAGAAATTTTCACTAATAGGTGTATTTATAGAATTTTATGCATTGCAAACAGAGAATACCCTTGGTATATTAAAAATAAACCACAGGCCAGAGGAAAGAAAATTTTATTTAAAAGAAACATAATGAGATAATGTTCTCCAATCAAAATGCAATAAAGTCATACATCATGGGAAGATGTCATAAAATCCTCATATTTGATAAACAAACTACAAAGCAAATGATGGGTTAAATAGAAAATAAGGAAATAGACAAAATATTCAGTATATAATTTTTTTGGAATTCTCATAAGCCAAAACGTATGAGCCAAAACTAAACTAACCCTTGTAAGAAAATTATAGCTTAAAATGCAGTTAAAACTAAAATGTATCTGCTATACAGCTATTAGAATGCCAAAAGTTAAAAAGACAGTCAATAACAAGTATGAGAATAAAAGATAAAAAATACTTATATACTGCTAGTGGCAAAGTAAATTGGTACAACCACTTCAGAAAGTTTTATGCTTCGGTGCTATCTTTTAAAGTTGAATACTTGGATATCTTTGGACCTAACATTTGCACTCCTAAGTACATGCTTAATAGAAATATTTACAGCATGTATTAACCATAAAGCATGTACTAGAATGTTCATGACAGTAGTATTTTGACTCATAACTTGAAACTAAGCAGATGCCCAACAATATTAAAGTGGGAATTAAATTGTACCCTATCCATATAATGTAATACTTATCGACCACAAGAATAAATAACCTGAACTACCTGGAATATAAATAGATTTTACGAGCATTATGTTGAGTGAAAGAAACAAGACATAAAATATACACAATTTGAAGAAATGCTGTAGAATCCCATAGAGGACGCTGCTTTGGAAGAGGGTAGAAACTGAAAGGGCATCTGAGAAGGATTTTGAGAGGTTATGATTTCAGGTCCAGGGTGCCAGTTTCGCAATATAGTCAGTTTAAAATTATGTGCACACTTCAGTAACTATACTTCAATAAACAGTTTTAAAATGCAGATGAACAAATGTTGAAAACATATGAACATCAATTCAAAAATTTAAAAAGAATAATGAAACAAATCTAACCTATAAAGAATAAAGGAAGGTGGGTTTAGAAAAAAGCCAAGAGCAAAGAGAGAGAGCAAATTACAAAGCCTGGTTTAAGCTTGAGGATGGGTGAGGACAAAGAATTGGGTCCTATAAAGGTTAGTATCAACTTAAGTTCTCATGGAATCATCACTAAGCAGTTCAAAGTCAAATCCAATATATTGTCACAGATACATGTGATTGTACTTCCATTCCTTCAAACAGAACAGAGAGAGAACTCCTAAATAAAAGGAATCTATATAGAGTCATTCTTTTCCTATTTTAAGTGGCAGTAAGGGACAGAAGTGGGAAGGAATATATACCCCAAAGCATTATTTTTATCTTTCCACATTCTGTTTCTTATTGTGTTACTGGTCTTGCTTTTGTTTCTATTATGGTAGGTATGGCTATGTCCTACCTACCAATCAACTCACTGATGTATCCTTAACCAAAAATTCTTGATGACATGGAGAGGTACTTCCTCATTAGACTGATGAAGCATGTTTTTAATTCCACATTAAGAAAACAAGAAACAACAACAACAACAAAAAAACATAAGACCAATGTAATTAGCAGATGATGGTAATTTCAGCAAAACTCACTGTACCATAAACCCTAATATAAAAGTTTAAAAAAATAAAATCTCCATGTGATTCAGGTCTTGGGCCTGTTGGTGTATGGGCATGTTTCACCACCCACATGTGGCTTATGAAATTTCAACTGTACATCTTGCCCCTACTGGAGAGTTCAACAACCTTATTTTATTAATCATCATTCAGCACTTTATTGACCAGAAATTTCCTAGGAATTCTTAGCTAAAGGCAGAAGGGGTTACCGTATCCAGATGGCAGCACATGTGATTTGTAAAGCACAATCCTTTAACAAGAAGATAACTGGCCATTGGGGACATAATTTTTGAAGTCTACAAAAAAAAAAATCATTGTATCTTTGCAGCAGATTTGCCATAAGTATATAATTAGTAAAACCATTTCTTGTCCTCTGCCACCAGGCTATATTTCATGGCCCTTTATAAAGACTTTGTCTGCCTGATCTACACTGTCTTGGCATGTCAAGATAAAAGCTCAGTCTCAATGTCACAGGGCCAAGGCATTCAAGATTCTCATCCCTTAACTTTTTGTTCAGTCTTTATCAAAAAAAAAAAGGAAAAAAAGACAATCTGTCTTACTTTAACTGTGTACTCCAAAATATTACTAGTATCACAAAGACTTCCTCTAATATTTAGTTTGATTTATACCAGCACAACCACTACCACACACACAAACACACAGGCCACACACATCTTCTGCTATCACATCTTACTGGTGAGGTTTGAATATGAGAGGATACGCCTGAACCATTCTAAAGTAAGAGAAATTTTTTAATTTTGTGGAATGTATGTGTTTTACTGCACACACATTATCCCCTCAGATGCATCAATGAGACAAAATTTTGTAGATTCTACAATAGTGGTTTCTGGGACAAAAAGCAGTATATTTATACATATCTCTTAAAACTTCTTGTTAAACACTTTACTCCAGTGGGTGCCATTATTGAATTGAAGAGACTTCCACTTTGGTTTGTTAAAATCAAAGTGCTCTTATGATTAGTATTTATCAGAGATTGGAGATGCCCTTGGACACTCAGGTAAGAAGTTATTCTTACTTGACAGATTGTTCTGCATGAGAACCACAAGGAATTGACCATATGGACCTTTCACACCCCATATGGACTTTTTCTTTGTAGACTTCCACCCAGTTTTCTGAATCCTCTATTACTCAGCATCATTGAAACAGTGAGGACCTATAGCATAAGTATTCCCATGTGGAGATTTTAGAGCCAGTTAACTTCTATCAGTGGGATAAAGGAAATAAACTTCCCAAATTAATTATTTCATTCCATTCTTTCATTGTCAGGGCAACAACTATTATGGTGAAAGTTCATAATGATGTTAAGAAGAGTTTTATTTAATCCACTCTAGTTTCTCTATAAGGAGCCATGAACCATTTGTAAAAAAAAATTTATTTAAAGATAATGACATAAAAACTAAAAACAAAATATGTAAGGAAAGTCTTGCTCATTTATGTCTTTGAAGATTCAATTAACTTAGAATGACATATTTAAACTTGTTAACCACTAAGCTAGGTTCAAATTAAGGAACTGCCATTAGACATTCCCCATTGATTCTGCCCAATGCATGAAACAGCATTACTTCCTGAAGTCTCATATGCTTAGTTCCACAATATTTTCTGCCAGATCTATTATCATGGTTTTTCTGATTTAGGAGGTATCAGAAAAGCTGTTCATCCCACTTTCAGTGACTACATTATTTTTTCTAATTTTCTTAATAATTCTCCAGTAGCCTTGCCCCATATTGACACTAACTCCAGCCTACTTGCATGTTCTGTAGAATGCAGAATGCTTTCATCGTTGCAGGTCGCCTTCAAGTTCAGTTATTACCGCGCAGGAAAGCTCTGCCAGAGGGGTAGCTGCAGTATGTGGGCCCAAGAAATAGATTAAAGTGTACTATCCTAAGAAGTTACCTAAATACACTTTCTCTTTTTTTTCCTTTCTTACAATTACCATATGGTCTTACTCTTTCGAGTAGTTTGAAACCTTTCTTTCTCAATCCAGTGCTCTGTTCATGACTCATTAAGTAGATAACAAGATTATAAAGCACATGATTAGTGGGTGGGCAGAAAGACCCAGGTAGAGGCTACAAGTCACAGGGCTCCCACTTGGGTGTCCTTAATTAAAGTACAGATGAAGAGTCACTGTTCCTAACCCATGCAAGCTGTAAGCCATCTGTTGGCAGCATCAGAGACCAGATGCCACTGGAGGCCTAGCCTCAAGGCTGGATGCAAGAGTAAGGAGTGAACTTGCCTAGGGAAACCTGCCAGTAGAGTCTAGTTCATCTCCAGAGCCTTAATTCTTAAACTTTTACTAGGGTTACAGGTTAAAAGTTGCCCTCCTAAACTTTCTTCGATTTTAAAGTTGTACTCAAGAGAAGATCCTAAAGGTCTGACTGGCTTTCTGCCAGAGACCCTCTCCTAGAGGCCTTATAAAAAGCTCCTTTTTGCCTTAAAACAAAAGGAAAATGCATTTCACATTTATTTTAGTCTTTCTCCTTCCTCACTTAAACCACTAGGCTATTCTAGCAATCACGTTACAGCTACTCCAAAGAGCACAGAATACATTAACAAAATACTTGTCATGGCTCTGTGTGTGTGTGTGTACATGTGTGTACATGTGTGTGCACGTGTGTGTACATGTGTGTACACACATAGGCTAGTAAGAAGATGAGAACAAAAATGGTTGCCAGTTACTGTGTTACTGCAAAAATCAGTCAATAAAATGTGAAGGCAGCATAGTACACAATGCACATAACATTTAAAGAATCATCGTAAGCAGTCTACGAGAATATTAACACTTTCACTCTGATACTTGCACCTTTCCTCAAAGAGGATAGCAAAAAGAACCTTTCATCAAGAAGCATTAAAGTAGAGGGGTGCCTGTTTTGAACTTGAAGGCCCTTCTTAGACAAGCAGGACTCATGTCTTCTGCTCTACGTATTCATTCAGATGGATGCATGTACATGTAACAGGTTGTTCTCTTTATTAAAATTAGTTGTATTGTTGGTTGTGTCTCCAAATCTGGCTGACAACCTACTTGGATCACCTGACAGGGCTAACATAACCTTTGTCATCTATCTAATCTAAAGTATGGGTGCCTCAACAAACTTAAAAAAAAAACTGCCACCTTGCAAAATATTATCTAGTCTCATTAGTGGCTAATGAAATGTGTGTCATTCTCTGGCCTATAAGCTAAGTAAGTGTAAAGACTTATTTTGTCACATTTACAAATTTACTCCGGACCATGGTACATTATTGATGTCAATATATTTTTTAAATCATAAATGCCTTTTATGTTCTGGCCTCAGTTATATATCTTAATTCCTCCTGAATATACTTATTCAGACCATATGATTTGAAAGTCATGTGTGGAAACTCACACTTGTAACTTCCTTTTTTTATGTTAAAATATATTTCAAAAATATAAATGAAGGAGTTTTTCAGACTTAAGCTTGTGTCCCCTATTTATACTAAACACAAAGAAGCATTATACTGGCCTATTCCCTCAGGTTAGTATGTTTATGTGATACTTTGGCCAAGAAAATGTGATTGAAAATGACATACTTCACATCTGGATGGAAATATTTAATTGCTAATGCTTGAATCTTCCATTCACTCTTTCTCTGTCACACAGAACTAGAAAATTGTGTATATCAGAAATATGTCTACAGATGGTGGAGCTCCATTCAGCCAGATTCACTGAGTTGCCTCAGAAAGAACAGTTGCTCCAATAACCCTTAAGTTTGAAGGGGGATTGACCTAAGTGTTAAGTCCTTGAGATCAGAGAGTTGTGTGTTGTCACGCATAACACAGTCTGTCCTGACCTATGCAGAAACTTTCTCACCTCATTATGTTTAATCATCCTATTTTTTCCCTTATGGTGACCAAGTAGTATCTCCTTTAAAACTAAAAGGGCCTGTATGTTCATTTGCAGAGATCAAAAGAAAGTGGTAGTGTGATTGAACGGTTTTTTGCAAAAGACCCACAAGTGAAAGGGTAGGTGAGAAAGCAGGCAGAGGCCCTGGGACTTGTGATTATGTGGTGATTTTATTGATTTGTGCTAATATTGATCTTTCTTTAGTCTATTTCTTCTTTGTTGGCTTCTATCTTTTCTGGCTTGTAGGAAGAGGCAAGGATTGTAATTAATGCAGGAATCTCTCCTTATTGCTAATAGTCTATCTCCATCCATGAAACTCATAGAAGAGTGAGTTCTCCTATTCTTAGCAAAAAAAAATAATTTTCTTAATGGTGTAGTTAAACATTGTTGAGAACAAATTGTAATTTTGTAAAATGTAGTTTAGTTGGGCCAACTGTGACCATAGCTATGGAAGTAACTTCAGACAGCTATTAATATTATAAAGTTGTACAGCTGAAATTTATATAGTGTTATTAACCAGTGTTACCCCAATACATTTAAAAATGTAAAAACAAACCAAAAAACAGACTCATTCAAGCATAAATTTTCTTTGTAGTCTTGTTTCATCCCAACAATAACCTCCAATATTTGAAACTACGTGATACCTGCTCCAGAGACTCAACTGTTCCCCCTTTCTCTTCTATTATGTAGGAATGTCAAAACCACACCTTCTATTCTTTCTTATTTCTGAATTTTCACATCCTGCTGAACAAGTCATTTTGTATGTTGAACAAGATATAACAAATTTTTGCACACCAACCTATGTCTATGTAGATTAAAAATAAAAAAAAATTCACATACCCTTATGTAGGAAAATATTAAGCCAATCAATTAATAAAAATATAATTGAAATTATATTAATAGGTAAAGATAATAGTTATAATTTTTATTGACTTGTGCTAATATTGATCAGTACTCGTAAACTAAGAAATAATAAATTATTTTTAAATATTATAAAAAATAAATTATTTTTTTAAAATTATAAAAAAATAATAAATTTTGGGGGCAGCATGTATGAGAACCAGCTGGATTTATCTGGTTTTTATGATTTTCCAACTTAGGTATCACTCATTAACATTTACTCTGGATATTTGGAATTTTGTATTTTTCATATTTCTATTCATCACTTTATTTTCAATATTGCCTTTTATGATGCATTCCCTTGTACATATATTTGTTGACATTAGAGACAAAAATATTGCAAATAACATAGCTGAGCAGAATAAGCGAGAACAGGATAGGTCAGACTCACTCTGGCAATAAATTGGATATTATAATGGATCCAAATTTATTTTGTAAATTTGTTATAAACCACTAGATCAAAATTACCATAAAGTTAAGGAAGTGGTCTATGAAATAAAAAGGGTCTGTGTTAAAGAGGAAGATAACTGATAAAAAATTTTAATTACCTAGTACATAAAAGAAAAATCCAAAATGTGTGGTTCAGAACTACTAAATACTATTGTGTCATAGGCATATTACTTCTGTCACCTTTTTTTTTCACCAAAATAAAGACAACACTTCTACATAATCTGAAAATATCCATATATTTTCAAATTATCTGTTTAGTTTTGTATTATTAAACGGCATGACTTTTATTTGACAGAGCTATTCTTATTTTTTTATTAATTTGGCTGTTCAATGATGATGAAAAACAGAATAATGTTTAATAATAATTACACATCCATAAAATTAACTTATCCCATTTACAAAGATTTTCACTAAATATAATCCAGATTAAAGATGATTTTGTAGCTTGTCTCCTAGTTAAAAAATAAGCCTTTGATTATTATTGAAAATCAGACATGATATAGATGAAAAATCTGTTAATTGGTTATTAGGAAATCAAATTGAAAATAAGTTACATTAAGATGTATAGTTATAAAAAACATGAGGGTTCGTCACATTTAAAGCAGAAAAAGCACTGGAAATCTACCTAGATATATTCTGGGGTATCTATGCTATTGAATGTTAAAAAAAAAAAAAGCAAGGCAATGAAATGTCAAAAGCCCAAAGCTGAGTTTATATAAAAGCACTTCACCTAAAATGACTAAATGAATTGAATTTAATGTAAAATTATGATAACTATGTCTTTTATCTCAATTTGTTGCCGTACTACTCTCTTCAAACGAAAAAAAAAAAAACTTAAAACAAAGAAACAAACAAAAAACAAAGATAAAGTGTTTGCAAACAACTACAATTTCACATCTGGATTCTAAGTACTAACTGGTATAACTCCATCTTACTATGAAGCTAGATTTGTCCTTGGATCACTGGTGTCTGAATTTCTACAAAAAAGTACTAACCAGTATATAAGAGACATTATTTCTCCTAATCACTGTGCTTCAGTAGTAATTTCATATGTATTTAATATGCATCTTTTTTGATTTTTAAAGCCTTTTATTTTATATTATTAGTTTCTAGTTAAATGCATCTTTTTTGTAAAGGAATAAAGACATTTTAATGTGTTAGGTTATCCAATAAAGGGATTAAATGGATTCAAACATGATGGCTTTCATATCTAAAAGTGTGACACTCCGAGTTCTAGAACATAGAGTAATTTTACTTTACCATTAAATATTACAAAAGTCTACAGTATATTTTTGTATTAATTACTGGGTAATTGAATTTCAATGTTGTAACAACAAAGTAGGAAATGTTCTGAAAATATTATTTTTTCTCATAAAATTTAATAAAATACATTGATAAAAATCCAAGTTTTTGAAAGTTGCCTGCCTGAGTTAATAGCCCAACTCTGCTATTTGTTAGCTCTGACACCTTGGGCAAGTTTCTTATTTGCTTGGAGTTTTAGTTTTCACATTTAGAAAATGAAAAAATACTACCTTACACAGTTATTGAGGGAGTTAAATGAAATAATAATAAAAAATTACTTAGAATAGAGCCTAGCATGTGGCAGTTGCTGTGTAAAATGAAATTTTCATTATCTTTATGCTATTATTTGACTTGGAATGACAGACATAAATGGTTTCATCTAAGAGTGCATATTGTTTCAATGACAAATTTGAAATGACTGTAATGATGGGTGTCAAATAGTGTAACTGGTTTCCTCTTGGGTCCATAGAGGAAACGTTTGGCATTTCTAAGTATATACATTCATATCCAGGGAGTCAGTAGAAAATTTGTATAGGTCAGACATTATTTTAGCATTTCACAGTTTTACAGGAGGTAATTTCTACAATCTAGCTGGCAGTATATAAGCAAATTTTCTCCTTGATGCAAAATGAAACCAGATTTTTTTTTAGTAGAACTGGGTAAAGTGGGTAAAGGGGATCAAATATATGGTAGCTTAAAGAAACTGGACTTTGAGTAGTAAATACACAATAGAATATACAGATGTCAAATTATAATGTACAGCTGAAAATTTTATAATTATATTAACCATATTACCCCTAATAAACTTAATAAAAATACAAAATAAAAAATAAAAATAAAGTAGAACTACTTCAAACTTCTAAGCTAGACTCTTAATAATGAAATCTTACTTTGTATTTAATATATACTCTTTTTTCTTTGAAAAATTAACCTTTGTAGAAATAATAATACTTCACTTGAACAAACATGAAATGGTGGGTTATTTTTCCCAAGCAATTTTTGTCTATATTCTAGTACAGATGAGCATATTAAAGCCAAACTGGCCTTATATGGTATTGCATTTGTAACACAATATATAAATTAAGGCAGAGACCAATGGCCATAAAATTTGGCGATATTATATTTTCTTCCCATTCTCTATGCCATATGAATTAAATATCAAATCTTACTCTGAGTCTGTGGATTTCAAAGTATTCTTTCCAAAGTTGCCTTCTATAATTCTCACTTTCTTGAGAACAAATCCCTAAGATCTTATCCAAGTCTATTTGGGAAAATGAGATTTGGATGCAAATTTAAGAAATATTGGTGCTGACAACATCATCTTTTTATACTGGAATGCTTCTTATCTGAAGGCATCCTTTGACCTCTTAGCAGTATATATTTTTTTTCACAAGCCTTGAAAAGTTTGAACAGATACTTTGGAATTTACAACTAACTCCAAAATTACTAAATATATATTTCAGATTTGTTTGGAGGTAGTTATGAGCAAGACTTACAAAAGCTACAAGTCTCAAATTGCAATTTTCTAATAAATATATATATATATATATACATGTAAGGCAAACATTATTTAAGTGATTACTATAATTTTTTGTTTCAGTTTTTGACCTTTTAACATTACAGTGAAAACCCACATCTTCTCCAAGATGAAATGATATGCCAGATATAGGTTTCTTACATTCTTTTTCTTTTATACATGTTAAAAAAATTCTATTTCTTAATTAGCCATAACTACTTAGATTTTTCTGTTGTTACACACGGGAATTACAAAAAAATCAACATAAGACACTATGACCTTCAGTCACTGCTTTAATTGGTTATGTAACTGTGGACAACTAAAAGAATCATAAAAATGCTTAATTTCCTTGGCTTTAGATATAATACTCAGAATAATTATACAACAAACAGTTTCACTGTTATTTTTTAAGCTTTAAAAGTCATGAAATTATAAGACTATTAAATTGGCAACAAAATCAAATTTATAAAATAGAAAATAATTGTATATAATTAAGCATACAAATGGTATCAGAGAATAAATGTTACTATCTAAATTCTACATTGTAAATCTGAAAAGTAATTTTCATTTGCCTTGTAAAAGTATTTGAGGCAATATTTTACTTCTGAAAAATGTTTTTTATTTTTTCATTTAATTTATACATTGTTAAAATACTTATAAACATATGACCAAATAACATTTTATGTACTATTAAATTATTTACAATCACATGAAATGCCTCAAAATTCTTAAGAAAATTTTTGAAAAGTGATACAATCTTTTGTATATAAAAATTAGTTGTTTGCTATTTAAAATTCTCATGTTAAATGATTAATTTCTTCAAGATATTTTTGTTTCAAAACTTTAATTTAGTAATAAGATTTTATCTCAAAAATTTAATTATTGTATAACAACAAATAACACAAGGAATCAAACAGAAAAATCAGCGCACAAAGAATCTACATTTTTTTTCTTAAAACATCTCTTGAAAGAAAAAAATGATTGAATATACCAATTATTTTCTTAACAAGATAAATAATCTGCACTAAGAGTATTTCATCTCAATTAATAGAATGAAACTCAGATTTACACATTTTCTAGGTATTAAGAATACAATTTATGAACTAATTTTTGAGAAAATTTCAATTCCTGCCATGAGCACTATGGCAGTCGCTTCTACTTGATTGGTTCATAATCTTGACTGTTTTACAAGAATTATAGAAGAAAAAAATATATATATTAGAGCAGATAAAATTTTAGGATAAGAAACACTAACTCTAAAAGACAATTTTTTTCATGATTTCCATCTTTTATAAATAAATTTAAAATAACATACATATATTTTCTAAAAATTATTTTATATGTTAGTTATTTTATATCTAAAGTTATTTTCTTTTTAAAATATGAACAAAGAATTTAATTTGAGATAAACATTTTGTGAGAATATAATCTGAAATATTTTGGTTAAATATGATTTTTATTTAATACATAAGGGAAAAATATTAAAAATCACAATGAATTTAAGCAGAATATTATTTATTGTAATTATTCTTATTGTTTTTCCAAAGTCAAATTTAACTTCTTAATAAGACTATTATAGAAAATGAATTATTGTATTTGTTAAGTAATTAGAGACCCCAACTACTCAAGCATTAAATCCTTTCTTTTTTTCTTTTTAAGAAGTTTAACAGAATGGTATTATTAAATATCTATTTTTAACTGAAAAATAAATTGGTTAATTGATGTCAACTGAATATTTTATCAATGATCATAACACTAAATGGCAATCTAATTCATTTTAAATGTAAATTTTTTGTTCCATTTCTTTAAGAAAATATATTTAAGATATCTACCCAAATACTGTCAATAGAAGTTATTCTATTACTTTAAAATTTTTATTATGCAATATTTCATTTATAGAAAGAAAAGAACACAAATACTTACAAATCATAGGGAAACATACACACAGCACTCGAATTAAAAATGAAGCTTGTGCACGCTATTACCCTGTGACTGACTATATGGAAGAAACCACTATCCTAGGTCTTATGTGAATCGTTCTCTTACCTTATACATACACTCACATAAACTCACACACACACACACACACACACACACACACACACACACACAATCATATACACAAGTGACAACTACAGGAATTACTAAAATAATTTTTTTTTAAGTTCTGCTTAGTTTTAGTTGACTTTATAAAGTGGCTGTCATGGCATATGTACTTTTAGAGATTTACTTCTTTAACTGAATATTGTTTTGCCAAGATTTACCTGTTTCTTTTGAATGTTGTGTAATCTTCAATTATATAAGTATAGCAACCATGGAAGTAACATATATATTCACCAGAATTGTTTTTTATCTTAAACATTTTCTCTATTGTCGATATAATTTACATACAACACATTAACCATTTTTAGCGTATGGTTCTAAAAATTCTGAAATGCACTCACAGTTGTGTGGTCACCACTGCAATTGAGAATTAAAACAGTTCAGTCACTCCAAAACTTCTCCCATGTCATGCTGTGGTCAATGTCTGCCTCAGCCTCCAGCCTCCGGCAACACCACTTTTGCCTGTTCTTATAGCTTTTTATTCCCCACAATATCATATCATATCAATTGAGTCATATTGTATATGGACTTTGGAGTGTGGATATTTTCAAATAGCATAGTATATTTGTGATGCATATTTTGTGTAGTTTAGTCTCTTTAATATAGAGACATTTGGTTTGTTTATAATCTAATATGTATACATTAAGTCTTGTTTATATTGACTTACCAGTTGAATGACATTTGGACTGTAGCCAGTATTAGATGATTACAAATAAATCCACTATGAATGTTCACTTGCTAGGTTTTATGTGAACGTGTTTTCATTTCATTGAGCAAAAAATCAAAATATCTAGAAGTGGGATTCCTGGAAGATAAAGTAAGTGTTTGATATAAGAAACTGCCAAACTCTTTTCCGAAATGACTATACCATCTTGCATTGCCACCATTTATGTAGCAGTTCAGTTGTTCTGCATCTGAAGCAACACTTGATATTGTTAGGGGTGTTTTCTTTTTATTGTTTTTGTTGTTTAATTAAAATATTTTTTTCTATTTCAGTAGATGTGGGTTGACAAATTATTGTGTTTTTAATTTTCATTTATTTTTTTGACTAATGAAATCGAGAATCTTTTGTGTGCTTTTCTATTTTCTAATTCATTCCCGAGGCATAGCAGGCACCCAAAACATTTCAAACAAAACTATTATAACAATTTTTTAGAAATGTATTCTCAACTTTCCTTATCATAAAAAAGTAATTCATTTCTCTTCTCCTCATAAAAATTCAATTCACTTTCAGATTTTTGTACTAAAATGAATACCAAAAGAGAGCCAGTAGTCAACTGCAGTGAAAGCTATAATACTAAGTAATAAATAATTTCAATTTAAGTAATTAACATTTATAGAAGTAATGATTTATTCATAAATCAGTAAAATACTCCAAATAATCAAAACCTGGAAAAAATGTCTAAAAATATACCTGAAACCAAGCAAACTTTCTCAAAATCAACAAATTATGCTTGTTAAAGTATGCTGACAATGGGAGCATAAGTAAATAATGAAATTTGTTTGTTTGAATCATGTTGCTATGGGAATTTCAGTAAATAGCATTAATCACCATCTTGCAACCATAGCTACATCTGACAATTTCAAGTAATTCATGCTCTGTAACATAAAATAATGCCATATAGACTAATTGCATTAGAATAATAGTTAAATGCCACAAGTTCTGCTAGTGTAAGTTTGACCTACATTTAGCCCAGCAATCTAATCAGTTAGAGAAACTTAATCAGTGAATCTAATCAGCAACGAACTAGGACTATGATTCTACACACTAGACTCTTTTCACCAGGAAAATGAAGTAGTGTTTTTTAAATGGCTATAGTTAAAAGAAATACTTTAATCAATTTTTCATCTAGTATCTGTCCCATCCTCTAGAGAACTCAACATTCATCAGATTGGATTCTACTTTATTCATACCTTTAAAAAGCAAATACATAGAACTACTATGTTTTTGCATTAGACATGTCACATATACACTATCAACCTGGTAGTTTTTGAGAAAAAAATGATAATTATAGAAATAAAGTAGTATTTGAATTGATTACATACCTTCTCAGCCTCAGTGCACTGTAATAAATTAATTGATGTAACTGAATCACAAAAGAACAGTTTTGCTTCATTTCCCCTCAATTTAATTCAGCTGTAGTTTAAAAAAACTCTTGATAATAAATGATGAATGCTTTGAGAGTATATAGATAAATTAGTACTTAACAATGTAGAAAACTTATAGCTTTTAAATAAAATAACACCAATTTTATCCTCTATATTGATAGAAAAATCATGTGTGCATAAACATGCTTAACTGCAAAGATCAGAAATATCATCATAAATACAAGATAATTACCTTACATTTCATGAAAATTCATATGCAGCCACTCTCTTATTAACTCATAAGAGTTAATGAACCCTAGATAGTAAATGGGTCCAGTGTAGAAAAGAAAAATAGATAACAGAGTGATACATGTGGCAATGCTACAACCAGAACAGCTTTTCTTAGAATTATATCATTTCATGTTGTCTACTACTGACTTCATTTTGCCTCCTTATTTTCTAAGGGCAGGTCCTACACTACAAAATTGAGATTTAAACGTGGGATCTTATGATCCACTGCAGTTTGAAACACGACCAGTAAAATAACTTGTAGATTATTTAATGAAATCAGTGGTAACACCTATTGGACCAAAAATATATACATTAATGGAGAGAAACAGTTGAAAGCTTTTAAAGAGCAGAAATAAAGGGAATACATGGTTTGCCTCGTTTCTGTAAACAGACACAGTAAAGTATTCTTGTGTATGTCAATATACGACAAAATCCTTCTTGACAATTATATTTTTAAATCATAAATCTTCTGACATGTTTTGTCAAAAAGATCTATTTAGCATTTAGTATGGACCTATGTCACCAAACATGTTCTAGTCTGAGTCCAAAGTTCTGAAACCCAGGGATGTCACCAACTGTGTAAATTTCAGTCAAAGGGCAGGAAAAACTAATTTTCCAGCTAAAGCAGTCAAGTACAAAGAGAAAATTCTCTCTTCCTCCACTCTATTGTTTTATTCAGGCCCTCGATGGACTAGATGATGTCCACCCACACTAGGGGAGCAATGTTCTTCCATTACTCTACTGATTCAAATACTAATCTCATGGGGAAGAAAAAGAAAAAAAGAAAGAGAGAGGAAGAGAGAGAGAGAGAGAGAGAGACAGAGAGAGAGAGACAGAGAGAGAGAGACAGAGAAAGAAAGAAAGAAAGAAAGAAAGAAAGAAAGAAAGAAAGAAAGAAAGAAAGAAAGAAAGAAAGAAAATAAAGCAAAACAAAAAAATACTCTCACAGACATACACACACAGAAATATTGTTTAACTAAATATTTGGGCACTCAGTGGCCCAGTCAAGTTGATTCATAAAATTAACAATTACACTGGGTTGAAATCTTGTTCATCAAATTAGGCAGATGATAATTAAGAGATAAGGTGAGGTTTTTTTTTAACTTCCTTGTACTTACTTTCTTCACATGCAAAATGGGGATGATAATAAAAGTAGTCTACCACAGTGTTGTGAAAAAGAGTTAACAAATGATTAAAACTGCTTAACTAGAGAGACCTCCTGCATTACAGCCTGAGGAGCTCTATGAACACATGCCTCAACTAAACTGATAAAATTATTTATTTAAATAAGTTAAAACCTCTGGGAATGGTCCTAAGTACATGTAGCAGATAAAGAAACATTTATTCAAGAAAATTACTGCAGTTTGGTAAGAACAGAAAGAGTCTATATGCTATTTGAACTGAGATCTCCCCACTTTTCCCTTCTCGCTGACAGGAACTCTACAACATACTGGTAGACCAAAATATACGGGATCCCTCTCCTCAGCTACCAATCAAAAGACTACCTCCCAGGAGAAGCACAATGTCAGCAACTCTCACCTTGGCATCACCTACCTGTTGCTGAGGCTGCCTATACAAATGAACCAGGTATCAGAAAAGCAGTAAAAAATTTTTTTAACAATCTGATAAAAAAAAAAATCAACAAACCTTTAACTAGATTATTCAAGAGAAGTCCTAAATGACTGGAAAGAGAAAAATGAAAGAGGGGTTATTCATATTGACTTTGAAGAAATAAAAAAAGGTATAAAGCAACAGTGTGAATGATTATATGCAAAAAAATAGATAAATTGATGAAATGGACAGATTTCTGAAAAGATACAATTGATATTAACTCAAGAAGAAATAGACAATCTGAATAAACTTATAACAATTATTAAGCAATTTAATTAGTAATCAAAAACAATGCACATAGGAAAGTCCAAGCCCACTATCACTACTGAATTTTACCAAAAATTTAAAAATAATATCAATTCTTCACAAACTTTTCCACATATTAGAAGAGTATGGGATATTTCCCGTCATTGTATGAGGCTAGTAACATCCTGATGCCAAAACTCAGTAAAGACACATCACAAGAAAAAAACTTCATACCAATATCTCTTATGAATATGGATGCAAAACAACTCAATAAAATACTAGCAAATATAATCTAGCAATATATACATAATTATACACTATGATCAAGTGGAATTTATTCCAAGAATATAAATTTGGCTACTATACAAACAAAGTCGTTTAATTTACCATGTTGATGGAATAAAAACCAAAAACACATGATCATTTTAATAGACGCAGAAAAAAGCATACAACAAAATTTAATGCAATTTCAAATAAAATCACTCAACAAACTAGGAAAAAAGAGAACTTCCCCAACTTGATAAAGAAAATTTACAAAATACTATAACTCATATCATATTTACTGGTGAAAAGTAGATGCTTCCCTCCTAATATCAGGAGCAAGACAAGAATGTCTACCTGTGCCACTCCTACTCAACATTTTACTGGAAGTTCTAGATAAAGAAATAAGTCTAGAAAAATATATATAAGGTATGGAGGTTAGAAAGGAAAAAGTAACTGTCTTTGCTTACAGATGACATGATCTTGTATGTAAATATTCTAAGAAATCTACTAAAAAACTATTAGAACTAATAAGTTCAGCAAGGTAGTAGAATACAAAGTAATGTAAAAAAATTAATTGTATCTCTATATATTGCAATAAATGATCTAAAAGTAAAATTAAGATAACAGTTCCATTTAAAAAAACACGAAAATAAAATACTCAGAAATTAAGTGAAAAACTTGCACTCTGAACACTGCAAAATACTAATGAAAGAAATTTAAGAAGTTATAATTTAGTGGAAAACATCTATAATTATTTATCAGAAGAATTAATATTGTTAAGATGACTATACTTAGCAAAGTGATCCACAGACTCAAACTCTACCATCATCTCAATTGACTTCTTTATAGAAATTGGCAATTCAATTCTAAATTCACATGAAACTTCAAGCAACCCAGAATAACCAAAATAATCTTGAAAAAACACCAAATTAGCAGGAGATAACCTCCTGATTTCAAAGCTTACTACAAAGCAACAATAATCAAGCAATAATAATCAAGTGGTACTGCCATAAGGGCAGTTATATAGGTCAATGGAGTAAAATTGAGAGTCCAGAAATAAACTATGTGTCTATGGTCAACTGATTTTTGACAAGGGTGCCAGGAATATTTATTGGTGAAGGAATGTTTTTTAACACAATGTTTGAACAAATATAGACCCATGTAAAATAATGAAGTTGACATCTTACATCATATATAAAAGTAACTTGAATGGATCAAAGACTTCAATGTGAGAGATAAAATTATAAAAATCTGAAGAAAACAGCAGAAAATACATTTGCTCTCATCTTTTCCAACTGATTATTAGATATGACACCAAAAGTATAAGTAACAAAAAGAAAAAATAGACTGTTTGGACTTCATTATAATTTTAAAAATTTAAATGTCACAGTTTTATAATTAAGGAAGTGAAATAACCCACAGAATTGGAGGATATATTTTCAAATTACATGTTTTATAAAGGTTTTCTATTTATAATACATGAAGAACACTTAAAACTTATTGATAAAAAGAACAATGACACAATTAAAAAATGGTCAAAGAATATGAATAGATATTTCTCTGAAGAAAATATACAAATAGCCGTTAAACAATGGAAAGATGACCAAAGTATTTTACCCTCCCCCACAAGAAATGCAAAACAGAACTACAACAAACTATGAACACCCACTTAAATGGCTAGAATTAAAAACCAGATGAAAACAAGTGCTGGTGAGATTGTGGAACAATAACCTGGAAATAAATAAAGACATACAGCAAGGTAACTGGATACAAATCAATGCGCTGGCGGGAATGTAAAATGGTACAGCCACTTTGGTTAACAGTCTGGCAAGTCCAGAAACAACTGAACATGGAGCCACCATATGACCCAGCAATTCCACTCCTAGAGAAATGAATTTAAAAAATGTTGTTTCCACACAATGTAATATTATTTGGTCATAAAAAGGAATGAAGTGCGACGGCATGTTAGGTCATGGGTGAACCTTAGAAACACTATGCTAAGTAATAGAGATTAGTCACAAGGAACACATATTATATGATTTCATTTACATGAATTATCCAGAACAGGCAAATCTCTAAAGAAAAAAGTAGATTAGTAGTTTCTCAGGATGGAAGACAAAGAATAGGGGAATAAAAGAATGATAGCTAAATGGTATGTATTTTCTTTATGTGGTGTTGAAAATTTTCTAAAATTGACTTACTGGTAGTTGTACATTATCTTTGAGTATATTAAAACCACTGCATTGCACATTTAGAATGGATAATTTTATGGTTTGTGAGTTATATCTCAATAAATTTGTTTAAAAAATAATGAATGGCAGCAAAGTAAATACATGTGTTAGCTATTACTATTATCTGTTCTCTTTGAGATACAGCACTTGAAACAAAACAATAAATCCTATCTTCAGTTTCCTTTGAATTAAAACTATATTCCAAGAGTCTTTATCCTTTGATTTTGGCTATGTAGTAGAATGTATAAGAAAAAATTATTCAGTACAACATATTTTTTAAAAAAGCAAAATCATGGGAATTCAGGGTACGTAAGTAGTAGTTATTTAGTAGGACAATATGTATAGAACTGATAATTGGATTATTTAATATGTGTACTAAAACTTGCAATTGTGTCAGTTGGGAAACAATTTCCTAATAGCATGGTCCATAAAACCATTATAGGCTTTATGTTCGTTTGAAAAGTTAGGTTTCTTTTGGGAAATGAAGTGTGACTTTACATCCTAAAAACTTCATTTAGGAGGGCAGTTATTGGCTTATCTCTACCAGTTCTTCCACTTACAGACTATTCTTTTTAGAGGTAAAGCTGTGCTAAGTGAATGTAAAAGGTATTTGGGTTTATTCATAACTTAAAAACTTCATTTTTTAAGTTGACAATCATTTTGATCACAGACAGGTTGAAACAATTTTTTTCTTCTTCACAGCAAAATAGACACTCCTTGAAACTACACCAAGTTTTTTAAAACTATTCGATAAATTACTGTTGAGTTGGTGCCATCTATTGCGAAACAAATCACAGTAATTTCACTATTTACAAGGAGATTGCTGGGTCACTGCATATCAGCATTTTTTTTAACGTGACTGTATTTATGTATAAGTATGAGAAAAAAAATAAAGAAAAAAAGAGAAAAGAGAAAGCAAAGTGGCTATTATACCACCTCTGATGTCCAACAATCAACATTCAAGTGTTTGCTAGAATGGCTGTCATTGAGCTGACTACAATTTGTGCCATTTTCCTTGTCTTCCTTTTCGTTTACTCTTTTATTTTCTGGTTTATATACCCACATTTTAGATTCTTTAAAACATACTACATGGTTTCTTTACAATATTTTTTGTTTGCTACATTCATTTACATTTTGACAAACTGCTTTTAGTACATATTTGTCACTGATTCCATGCAAGATTTTTATTCTATTTCCATATATTTTCCTACCATGTTTATGTTATGAACAGCTAGAAAATGTAGTCACTGCAATTCATCCACAATTGATATTCCCACAAATTACATACTTCTACCTCTGATTTTACACTCTCACCAAAATTACATTTTCTCACATGCTCAAGATGACACTCTCCTGCTCATAATGTAACAATTTTTCTGCCCTTTCCAAATTCTTTGTCTTAATGCACCTTTATTTTGATTTTAATAATTTTAATTTTTTCCTATTTTACCTCAGTTAAAGATTGTTAATCTTCTTGGTCTTTAAATATTTGCAGAATATTATTTCATATCGAATGCATGATTAAATTCAAATTTCTCTTTAATACAAGTGATTTTGAGTTTTGATGAAAGAAATCACAAAATAAAATGAACTGACAGGTAAATTTGACACATATCATCAATTTAAAACCTAGTAAAAAATTTAAATTATTTTTTTAACCAAATTATGTGCGTGACAGAACATTTTGGCTGTTATTCTATCCTTAATCACCATACTGGTTAAAATAGATGCTATACTTTACTTACTTCCATAGTATATGAATGAGTTACAAATTTGGACTACATTTGAATTTTGAAAAAAGCATATATTTTTGAAAGCCAGAGAACAGATGTAGTGAAAGATATATCTTAAAACTGATATCCATTCCAACCTCAATAAAAGAGTTTTCTTATATTAAGTAAAACACATAAATATCACTGTTATGAGAGAATTGTTAAAAATAAATGGAGAATTTCCTATTTATTAAAAAGTATAGAATAAGACATTGTAATATAGCCCATTTTTTCTCTCAGTTAACTTCAAAAAATAATCAAATGGGTATAATCAGGTGCTCTAGAGAAGTAGAGGTATTCAAATTTTATATGGAATTAATATTCTTATTTGTGAAACTTATTTATTAAACAAATCTATTTATAAAAATTAAAAAAGTATGAGTTTTGGAGCTTTAAGAGAAAAAATTACTAAACCAGCAGTAATGAACATCCCTGGTGTCCAAATCTAACAGAAAGTAAGAATGTTATCAAACTCTAATGAATGAAATGGTTAATGAATAGAATGACCTAAGTTTGATCATCAGTGCTATTATCATAAAAAGAACAACAATTATACATTGCCAGATAAAAGAATACAACACCATAAATGGTCCTGTTAAATCATATCTGAGTTTGACCACGCCTCTGGATTTAGCTTTCAATTTTCTGGAAAGACTGAAGCCAGAGGAACATGGAGAACTCCACAACAGGTTTGCAATCTACATTCTAGATTGTGTCACATACTATGAATTAAATGACCTGCGTTTGTCAATAACTAAATTACTCCCTGCAGAGTGACAAGAAATTAATTCTGTGACAACCTTTGGCTCATATTACAAAATGGTCTACGGATCTTAAAAGCTCAACAGTTCCTCTCGTCTACTCCATTTTCTAAGATACTCCAAAGATCACCTTCCCAAAGAGAGCCAGTTCCTGCTGCGAAGCTTCACCTTGGTAACCTGTATTCTCATCTCAGTCTCAGGACTGCTTTGCTTCCAGAATGCGTTACTGAAATCATGCATGTGGCAGATGTTACTACAATGTGCGGGGAGGAAGCTTACCCGCAGGTGTTTTGTAAGGCATGGTCTTAGTTAAAATGACAGGCAAGTTCAGGATAAGAGGTTTAGGGTTGGAGGATGTATTTCCTTATTTCATGTGTGTTGTTTGCCAAAGCCCTGGTCTAGAGATTGTGAGTCAAAGTAAAGTTTAACATTCTTTCTTTTTTGCAGACACAAAGAGTTATTGAAAATGTCTTGCCTACACATTATGTATTTCTTTTTTCCCCCTCCCAAGAGAAATTAGGAAAACCTATGAGAAATAGAACCTTTCTGATATCTAAGACAGGCAAAGAACACTTCACAAGCCAGCAGTGCTCTTTTATTTCATGTGCATTTGATTCTGACAATAATTCAGACTCATTCATGCAATTTTCATCCCAACCAAGAAAAGCATTTTTTTTTTGTAAGAGTTCTCTGTTCTCCAAACCATGCAAAAACAGTGTCAATCTTTAAAACTTTGCATACATTTCACCCTCTTTATGGTAGATCTGTTCCAATTAGATAACTCTATAGTGCACATAAATGAAAGATTTATATGGCCAATTAATCTCCAAAAGCTTTAAAAAGGAGCCAATCATGGCACAAAAGGGCTGCAATTAGAAGCGAACTGTTGTAAAAGCTATGTTCTTTTTTGAAGAGAAAAAAGGCTTTAAAATATTAGCTGTACACATACCACAAAGAAACATGGAGTATCACCAGTCTTAATTTTTCATCTTCAGCCACTGCTCAAATGTAAATACAGAGAACAATTTGCTGTATTTCAAACAAAATTTCAACAATTAGTTGCATCAGTTTCAGGTAGGGATGGTCAGGTAGACACAAAGAACCTCCTTAAGATGTTCCTTAGAGCTGGAACGCATTTTCACTCGAGTGATATTCCAGTGACTTTTTAAAATTTAAGCTTTTTCATTTTTAGTGATTTGAGTTCACAGAATGTGCAAGTGATACAAATTTTAAGGGTTTTATCCAATAATCAGATGATACATAATTAATGATTTAATATATAATACGAGCACTTTGTCATTCTTGCATTAGATATAGGTCTGCCATCTATCCTTTGAAATTACATTATTATAATTTGTTGGCAAAGAGAATGGTTTCTAAAAATCCAAAGATAACAGAATCCTTGATACAAGAAAACACAAGAGATAAACATTAAAAAAAAAAGTGGTGTCTGTCACTTGAAAAAGACCATATGGTCAGATAATATAATCAAAGCCAGATTTCCAAATGTTGCTACTAAAAAGAAGACAAAATGATGTTCATTTACAAAATGAAATCAGACTTGGCTGAGAAACATAACAGTTAGAAATAGTCAACAAGAATAAAAATAAATGATCTTTGCTGCCTGGTTAAATTTGTCACTGGAGCCAAGAAAGGTGAGTCTGGGCACAAAATACAAAAGTAGTACATTTTGAAAGGAACACAACTTTTTAGTTATTACAGGTGGATTTGTCTGTTAAATTTGACAATACTTCTACAAATTAAAAAAAAATTATAGGAAAGAAATATTTTTATTTGCAAAATTTAGAACTCAAGTCTATAGAAGAAATTAAAAAAAACAATAGAAGAGTGAACATGTTGTTAATATTCCTTAATTATTAGTAATTATTAAAAGGAAAGTTAAGAAAAAATACTAACAGTACAGAGTGGAATTTATAACTTTCATGAGTAAAATTTATGACAGCAATTACATAAAGAATCAGTAGGAGTAAAAGGAATTACACTGTGGTAAGCTTCTTACCTAATATGTGATATTCTCGTATGTAATAGACAACTGTAAGAAGACTGATGATTATTATCTGATTAGGAAAAATTTCCTCTATCATTGATTTAATAACAATATTACCTTCCATTTTTTCTGTTCTATAACACTGGACATTTTATTATGAAGATATGGAATAAGCGAACATATTTTCTATGAGTATTTTATTTAATACTAATTTTTGTTTGGTACATTGTGCTTTACATTGTAAAGGATATCCTCAACCTTATCCTATCCTCAGGTAGAGATGGTCAGATACATGTTAAATCACTAAGTAAATTTTAGCTGAGAAGGGATTGTGATTAGAAAGGCCAAGTGGAAATTTTAGAAGTATGCTTCACTACCAAAACAATAAACTAAAGACCTGCAGAAATATAATATTTATTAGCACCTTTCTATGCAAAAGTAGCTGAAGTAAGAGATTTATGCTGCTTTATCACTTTTTTTAATTTTGCTGAAGACAGATGCATCTTAAAGGATGATAGTGGATTATTGTACATCATATTAGGCAGTGATGCTAATTGAAACTGATGTTTCATTTTCAGATACAGACTCTGGTGGGCCAAATCAACACACCCCTGGCATTTGTTGAATAACCAATGATTTTGTAAATGATTTATCTCTATAAATATAACCTGAGAAAAACAGAAGCAGTTTGCATTCCCATGACAAGGACAGCAGAGTGCCTTCATTCAAAGTTATAATAACTTTGCTCAAGGCTATATTGACACTCCCCAATTCTGCCTCCTAATTAATATGCAAGGACCTCCAACCAGTACATTGACCCACATCACTAAGGCAGATCTGAAGGTCTCCCCGTGCTACTAAAATGTCTGTCTGGCAAGGTTAGGCACATGTTGATACATTCCCTGCATAGCAATTACAAATTGCTTTGCCTTGAGACCTGAACTAATAAGAAAATGGTACAAGACAAGTCTCTTTGGACTTTGGAGATAACATACAGCACATTTTTTGAGTGTATCACTCTTGGCCATTTATATAATGACCACTAATACTCTGGATAAAAAAGGTATCCTGAGCAATAGAAGGTTCTCCAACTGTTTTCAGATGGAGCGAAAACAGATTTTTCATTTGGCCAGGATCCAACTATGCCTGAAGTGTCTATTGCAGATAGGTGTGTATCCTGTGGCAGGCATTAATAAGAGAAACATAAAGTACACTTGCATAGTTTTGGAGCAAAGCAAAATTTTCTTAGAAATTAAATATTTCCTTTCAGCCAGGTGGTATCATCTGATAATTCAAAATTTATTTCTAGAAGTTAAGCCTAGAGCCTACACTTCCAGCTATTTCAAAATCACTCCAATTCATAAGTAACATAATGCTTACTTAAATTTATCCCTATTTAGATTTTAAATTTTCTGTTATTTGCCATGAAATCTGAACCGATAGACTATATCTTTATGAAAAAATCAGATTCTAACTCTCGGACCAAAGTGCACTTGAAGTGTCTCACTGGAAATGTCTCCTCTTGTCAGCTTTCCTATAGTACTGAAAGTCAACTTTTTAAAAAATAAAAACATTTATCACATCGTTCTTCTATGTGGTAGCATCTTTATTGAGATGGTGAATACTGTTCCTAATGGAACAGTAGTCATAATAATATTATGACTTGTCAATAGTCATAATAATATTTTAGTTCAACATTATACTTAATATAAAAATCTTCTAATTTCATATATTTGAATCTCAGTTTAGGTAATGCTAACACCAGCAATTAGATGATAAATTAGTTATCGAATAAATATATATTGTTTAGAAAGGGGAGAAAGTAAAATTCCAATGTTCTTTCCCCAAATGCCTACCTCATTATAAAGTTAGAAATGGTGAGTCAGTTTTCCATGTTAAGTTCTATACATAAATTTTAAAAATAGTAAAGATAAAGGAACACAATGAACATTAAATCATATATATATTCCTAAAAAAGTCAGTTTATGGATGCTGAGGTATGTTGTGTGGTATATTTTTAAAAACTAACATCTTGGATAAACATTGAGTATTTTCTGAGAATTCTGGTAAATATTAGAAGTAATAAAAGAATTCTTGTAAGATATTTATCCTGATTTTTGAAATAAAGCGATTTGCCCCCCACATTTTGCTCATTCACTCTCCCTCTAGTTCACACATAAAAGCTTTCACAGTCGTGATGAATGAGTGAGTCTGAGAACCACAGTGCCAGGGTCTTGAGTGAGGATGACAGCATGCAACATAGAAAGACAAGAGACTGAGATATTTCTAAATGTGCTTCTTTATTTGTAGCTCATTCTTCTTAGGAATCTCAGGGTAGCTTTTAATAGCTAATGAATTATGAAGAGTTACTTAAGAGAAGATATGCAAATCAAAATCTACCCTACCAGGATTTTTTTTTTACCTGTTCTCACTCCCTCCTCTACCACCTTCTGTAGACTGAGCTATGAACAGAGCCATCATCTTTGTATGGCCAGACAGTTGCCAGAAAAGGCAGTATTCCAGAGATTTTTAAAATATCTGAATTTGTGAATAAAGTCCAAAAGGAAGTCTAACATCACATAAGTCATTTATTTGTATTAATATTGAAGGATAATTTTAAAGGTTCATGAAACATTGATGACATCTTCCTGTTACATGGCTTTTCTGTTTTAAAGATTGGGATTGTAGTGTTCTTTGCAAATCTTATTTTATTTTATTTTATTTTAGTTTAGTTTAGTTTAGTTTAGTTTAGTTTAGTTTAGTTTAGTTTAGTTTAGTTTAGTTTAGTTTAGTTTCAAGTATACAGTACATTGATTAGACTATTATATAGTTTATAAACTGATCCCCCTGATTGTTCTTTCTCTCTTCTGGCTCTACACCTATCCTATATATTAACGATAACTGCATTCCCTATGTCATGCTCCCCATCCCCGTGACAGTCTATCGACTACTAATTTGTACTTCTCTAACCCTTCATCTCTTCCTTCCAGCCTCCCAAACTCCCTCTCTGCTGCCTGTCACCAGATTGTCATCTATATTTGTCTGGTTGTAATTAGTTTGTTCTTTTTGTTTCTTAGATTCTACTTATGAGTGGAATCATATGGTGTTTATTTTTCTTTGTCTGACTTATTTCTCACTCAGCATAATAACCTCTAGGTTCATCCATGTCTTTGCAAGTGGTAGGATTTCATTTTTTTTTTAACTGGCTGAGTAATATTCCATTGTATATATGAACCATGACTTCTTTATCCAATCGTCTGCTGATAGGCATTTAGGTTGCTTCCATATCTTGGCTATTATAAATTGTGCTGCCATGAATATAGGGGTGTATAGATTTTTATGAATGCTTGTTTTGTTTTGTTTTGTTTTTGGAAAAATTATCAGAAGTGCAATTGCTGGGTCAAAAGGTATATTCATTTTAATTTTTTGAGAAACCTTAAGAATGTTTTCCACTGTGGCTATACCAATTTGCAATCCTGTGGCTATAACAATGTATGAGGGTTCTCTTTTCTCTGCATCCTTGCCAATACTTGTTCTTTGATTCATTGATGATAGCCATTCTGATAGGCATCAGGTGATATCTCATTGTGGTTTTAAGTTAAATTTTTTTGATGATTACTGACCTTGAGCATCTTTTCACATGTCTATTAACCATCTATTTACTCTTTGGAGAAGTGTCTATTCAGGTCTTCTGCCCATTTTTTAATTGGATTATTTATTCTTGTTGTTGTTGAGTTGTATGAGTTCTTTATATATTTTGAATATTAACCTCTTATCAAATGTATCAGTAGCAAATATCTTTTCCCAATCAGTCAGTTGTCTTATTGTTTTGTTAATGGCTTCCTTTGCTGTACAAAAACTTTTTAGTTTAAGGTAGTCTCATTTGTTTATTTTTTTTCTTTTGTTTCTCTTGCCCAAGGAGATATATCTGAAAAGAAATTACTGTTAGCAACATCAGAGAGTTTACCACTTATACTTTCTGCTAGAAGTTTTATGATTTGGGGTCTTACATTAAAGTCTTTAATATATTTTGAGTCTATTCTTATATATGCTGTAAGAAGATGTTCTAGTTTCTTTCTTTCCTTTTTTATTTTTTTTGCATGTATCTGTCCAATTTTCTCAATGTCCTTAGTCATATATTAAGTGAGCATATAGGCGTGGATTTATTTCTGGACTCTCCATTCTGTTCCATTGATCAATGTATCTGTTTTTATGCTGGTACCATACTGTTTTGCAATTCTAATTTTATAGATTCATCAAACCTAATCATTTTCATCAAGTTTTGGGGGAAAACTATTAATTTAAAAATAAAATTTTTATATTTTGAAAATTCAGGAGTATATATTCTAAGATAATAATTAGTAACATTCTATAACACCATTATCTAAAGGATACATAGGGCACACTTTGTAAATCACTACCCTGATTACTACTTAGGTTGTTGTTAAAGATGGAGTAAACTAAAATAAGTATTGACTAATTTATGAAAACTGATGAGAGCAACATCTGTACTTAGTAACAGAAATAAATAGTATTTACCAAAAGATCTCCCAATCATCATAGTGATTTCTTGAAAGCTTAAAATCCACCTCTGAAAAACATATAAAAATTGATTGCACTCATCTTCATGCTAAACTCTCATTACTTAATTTAATATTTGTACTTACATTTAGCTTTGAGATTATCTTTCACTTATTCACTCTGAATCATTGGATTTTATATATCATGGATGCTCCAATTAATCTTTCTTCATTTGTTTGAGTGTTATTCATTGATTCACATATTTACTTAGTCAATGAAGAGTTCTCAGTGGCTTCTATGTTTTAGAAAGTAAAGGGTAAAAAGATAAAGCTGGTCCAAAACTATTGTAGATATAAACTGGAGTCCCTTTATTCAGATGCATTACATAGCTTTCATTTCATGCCCTGGAATTTTTTTGTTGTTCTCATACTAAATGATGCCGAAGGAGCTAAATTAGCCATCCTAACACATCACGGCCCATGTGGCTCACATGTTTTAATCCCTCACTGCCTTTAAGTTCTTGCAAAAATGACAACTTATTTTAAATTAATTTTAAACTGAAACCTATTGGTGTCCTAACATTCTTAATTTAGCATGATTATTGTCATTGGAAACATAATATAACCAAATTATTTATCTCATACCTCCAGCAGACCTTATATAGAAATAAAATTCAAGATGGCAAGAATGTTAGTTTTCTTTGTTAATTAATGTTCCCTCATTGCACAGACAAACTCCTGAATGTGTGTGTGTGTGTGTGTGTGTGTGTGTGTGTTACATATAATCATCTATATCTCTATTAAGCTAAAAATGAGTTTATACTAATATCACCAACTCTAACCCATTATGATATGGATCATTCTAGAGTCCTCTCTTTGTTTCTGGGCAACATCCAGTTCAGCAGTGAGAAACCTAGCTCCCACCATCTGTTACTCATTTAGTTAACTGTTCAATACAAGTGTACATCTATACTGGTTTCAGAGTTGTTAACCAAACTCATACAAGAAACAACTTTACCCATTAGAGTTCTTCTCTATAGTTCTTTTTCACTTGATTTTTACAGACTCCACTGATTTCCAGTTACTTAGGTGGCAACTTTTCTCCCAACCCACGTAAAGAAGTTATTTCATACATTTGTCATATCACTAGATTGTTTGTCATATTCTGCATTCCATTCTGATATCCCCCAATTTCCTAAATATATTTTTTAATTTGCATACAATAAAGTTTGTTCTTTGTGCAGGAGTGGTCTCTATGCATAATGCCATGTATCCAAAATTCTATTCCACTCTCTTCTTTCCAGGAATTTTATTACTTTTAGGAGGAATTCTGAGGATCTTTGAGTCAATTGGAATTCTCATGATTTTCCTCCAGCTGATAAAAAGTTATTGGTAAGCATATGATGAGAGGGGAGAGTTCCAATCATACATATACAAAAATTTGTTGAGTATCCAAAAGGTGCCATAAGTTTTGCTAGGCACAATGAAAATTTAAAAGGGTTATTTTCTCCCTTTAAGAAATCAACACCAAGTGTTACGAGAGAAAAATAAACAATTACAAAATATAATAATTGCTATATTAAAGTATTGTAAGATTGTTCATCTCAGTTGAAAGCTCTTGTAAGAAAGCTAGAGCCTTTTTATATAAATTTTATATCTTTCTTGCTAGACGCTATCCATGTTTCAATATGCATGAGATATTGGGTTTCCTAGGAAGCACCAGACCTATCTCAGCCAAAATTCATGCTTCCAAAATTAAGTGAGTTTATTTGGATATTTTCTAAATAACAATAGAATCAGGCTCTCTTATCATTGAATTAGGCAATAAGAATTGGTGATTAACCATATGGACATATGCAGGAGGTTAGAGAGAAAAAAAACATGCGACTATTAGCATATAACGATTCTGAGGATAAAATGAGGCAATTTGTCTGAAAGCACTTAGAAATACAATAAAATAAAAGTTTACATTCAGTAGGCATCCCACAAAATTTCTATAATCTAACACTTGAAGGGAGTAGAGATGAATGGTAGTTAGTAAGTAATTTATTATTTCCAAAGTTAATTCCTGAAATCTGGTATTCTCCCTGTTATCTTTTCCTGAGTTCTACTTCTAATGACCTAGAGAGGACATAAAGTATAATAAATTGGTCATGTATACTCCCACTACCTACAAAAATTCTTGCCAAATTTCTTAAAGAAATAGAATAAAAAATTCATCTGATTTGTATAGAAGCACAAGAAACCTCAAATCATCAAAGCCATCTTGAGTAAAAAAGAATGAGGCTGGAGGCATCACTCTGCCTGACTTCAAATTATACTACAAAGTGACAGTAATCAAAATGGCATGGTACTGGCAGCAAAACAGACACATGAACCAGTGGAACAGAATCGAGAGTCCAGAAGTAAACCCATATTTATATGGGCAAATGATTTTCAACAAAAAAGCGAAATATATACAGTGGAGAAAGAAAAACCTCTTCAATAAATGGTGCTGGAAAAATTGGAAGGCCACATACAAAAGAATGAAACTAGACTGTTGTCTATCACCACACACCAAAATTAACTCAAAATGGATTAAGGACCTGAATATAGGACTGGAATCAATAAAATGCATAGAAGAAAACATAGGAACTAAACTCAAGGACCTTGGACTTAAAGAGGTCAGTAAAAGCAAAAATAAATGAATGAGACTACATCAAACTAAAAAGCTTCTTCTCAGAAAAAGAAATCACCAACAAAGTAAAAAGACAACCATCTGAATGGGAAATATATTTGCAAGCAACACTTCCAATAAGGGCCTAATATCCAAAATAAATAAAGAATTCATAGTACTCAATAACAACAACAAACAAACAAAAAAACAAATGAGTCAATCAAAAAATGGGTGGAGGACCTGAACAGACACTTCTCCCCAGAGGACATACAAATGGCCAAGAAACATATGAATAGATGCTCATCATTAGCTATTAGGGAAATGCAAATCAAAACCACAATGAGATATCATCTCACACCTGTTAGAATAGCTATAATCAACTGAACAAGTAATAACAAATGTTGGAGAAGTTGTGGATAAAAAGAAACCCTCATAATTTGCTGTGGGACTGCAGATTGATACAGCCACTGTGGAAAACAGTATGGAGTTTCCTCAAAAAAACTAAGAATTGATCTACCATATAATCCAGCAATCCCTCTACTGAGTATTTCCAAAAGACTTGAAAACCCATATCAGGAAAGATATTTGAACACCAATGTTCATAGCAGCACTATTCATGGTGTCCTATGATAGATGATTGGCTAAAGGAGTTGTGATACATATATACAATGAAATATTACTCAGCCATAAGAAGAGATGAAATACTGCCATTTGCAATGACATGGATGGACCTTGAGATAATCATGCTAAGCGAAATAAGCCAGACTGAAAAAGTTGAAAATCCCCTGATATCACTTATATGTGGGCTATAAACCTAGAAGCAGCAAATGAACAGGACAATCAGACTCAGGGATATGGACAATGAACTAATGGTTACCAGAGGGTAAGGGGGCAAAAGGAGGGAAGATGTAGAAAGGGTAATGAGGGTCAAATATAGGGGTTTAGGGGGAGGGTGAGATGGGTAAAGAGGATCAAACATATGGTAGCTGAAAGAAACTGGACTCTGGGTGGTAATCACACAATAGAATATATAGATGTCAAATGATAATGTACACCGGAAAATTATATAATTGTATTAACTAATGTTACCCCAATAAACTTAAAAAAAATTCTGGACTAAAAGAAAATTCCTTATAAGGAAACCTGCAAGGATCTTAAAATAAAATATTAAGATACATATCACCTTGATTATTTCTACTCTGAATATTTGAATTGTATAATTTAACAATCCTGAGCTCCAACATTCTAGTGTTGGTAAGTGGTTAAACTGCACCATTTTTACCAAATATGTTAACAAATCAGTTATGTCATATTTCCACATATATTCTGATTTGCCTCACATTCAACTGGGGATTCTTTTGTTGGCCTGTTCTATAAGCAGACCAAAAATCAAATGATAACCCTGACTGTAAATATATTAAATATCTCTGTGCTCTCGTGTCAAGTGTAAGTCCAATTTTTTTCCAGTTTCAACAACCAAAAAATAGCATAAGTAAAATTGCAAAGAAAAAGCATTATTTGTTATACTCTTGCCAGACGTTAATGATGTGCTAGTAAGTAATAGCACTTTTACTCATGGCAGATGAAGATACCTGTCTAAAATTAGCAGTGAAAAGAAAATGTGATAAAAAGGTCTATTTCAAAATAAAATATCCAGATTATAAATCCTTTTTTTTCCCATCCCTCCCCCTTTCTTTCACCCCCACCCACTTAGGAGTTAGGAGATTTAGTAACTGAAAGAGCACTGATAAGATTTAGAAATTCTAAACAGTTGTTGACTTATCAGAGAACCACAGCTTATCATGTAAATGTGATACATGCAAATTTATAAAGATAAGAGGAAGGCACTTTTATAGTCTCACTGAAAGAGATACTTGCTAGGTGAGATGAGAGCACTCTGAAACTTGATTCTATTTATTGACTCATGGTGCCTATAAAGAATACAAATAAACTTCACCAGGAAATAAAGCAAATAAACAGAAAATGAAAAATTTTCAATAGTGTGGGGAGAAAAAATATCTTCAGATATTAAGGAAAATATTTTGAAAGAAATAGTAAAAGGAGAAAAAAAAGAATAAGGAAGTAGATATTATATAATTTTCCCCCTTTTCTGTCAGGGGAAAAAATTAGTCATGCAGAACTAAAACTATATCACTTACTCATCTTTGAATATTGCCCATGCCATGTATTCTTAGATCTATTCCCTGTAATAGGCATCCTCCAATTCAGCAATCATTTCCATTTCAACAACTGAATCCTGGGCACAGTCTACACATTGTTATCAATCTAACTTTCTCTACTACTGAAATATAGAACATACTTCTCTGAATACATTCCTTTTATATCCTCGCATATCTTTGTTTCACTATTTTTATTCTCTTATATTATTGTATCCTTTCAGTTTCTTAAACTTTTTTTCATCTTATTTCTCTTATGTTTCTATTTTTCTTCCATTTTTTTTTCTTTTCTACCCAACCCACATATTGTAGTGCAAGGATCTTTACATCTGACTGCTCACTCTGATTCCTCCACTCTTTTCTTACACATCTCTGAAGGATTAATGGTGTCCACATTTGTGATTTTTTCTCCTGTCCCTTTATAAGATATTCCAAACAGCATTCTTCTTTGCTTGCGAACCTACCTCTAAAAATGTATTCTGTGACAATCCCATTGAGAAAATAGAGCTCTTCTGTCATGAAATTAATCAATTACATTTATCTCAAATATTAAATGGCTTTACATATTTAGTTATCTGACTTTTTTCTTAGGCAGAACTATCTACACTTCTTTCCAAGGACAACTTCTAGACATATCTCCAGAACTGTAGGATTATACATCCAACTACCTACTTGATAGCTCCACTTAGATATTAAGAGACTTCTCAAACTTTCCATGTTCAACAGTAAAGTTATGATTTTCTCGAGACCCGAAATCTGCTCCACCCATAGAATATGTATTCTCATTAGCATAAACTCTATCTTTACATTTGTTTAAAGCAAAATATTGAAATCGTCATTGACTCCTCTCTTTTATTCATAAACAGTTTTAATTTATAACAAATCTTGTTAGCTCTACCTCCAGAATATATGTGGATATAAAAATAGTACAGAATAAAAACAAATTTCATAATTTTGATTAATGAACTCTGGTTAAAGAAAACGTCCTTGTTTTTAGGGGAAAAAAACACATAGAAAATAAAAATTTGAAAAACATATTATTTGTAAGGAAAAAACATGTATGTCCAGATTCCACATTTTGTCATTATATCTACTGCTATTCTCCTAGTCTTAGCCACTACTGCCTTCACTTTAGTTATCCAAATAGCTTTCTCACTAGTTTCCTGAGGTCTACCATATCTCTCCCCTATTGTTCCAAGAGTTTATTATCAACAGCTACTGTAATAATCTTTAAAACTTATAATATAAAGCATATGGATTCTCTGCAATAAACTACAATGGTTTCACATTTTACTCAGGATAAACACCAGAGTGTTAAAATATCTCGCATATTTTCAGCCCTCATTACTTTTCTGCTCTCATACCCTTCTATCCCGATCTCTCTCAGTTCATGCCGAGCTCAGTGGCACTGCACATAGAAGTGAGCCATTGGAGTGGCAAATAACTATGTACTATCTAAAAATCATCTTACATATCTTAACTCTAGTGGTTTCACACTTTCAGAAAGCCTACCTAAAACTCTTAGGTCTGTGAATTTTCGAGAATGATATGGCAAAATAAAATAATATATACTCTTTGATTATCTGCATTTTCTAAATCATATATCTTTGATTACACTTTTGTGTATTAAAAAAAATGCTTGTATCTGCTCTAAAGTTTAAGCTCTTTGATGTTGGGAACTTGGACAAGTATTGTCCACCATAGGGCTCATGTTAGTTTGGTTAATAGCGCACTACTTTATACTTGTGTGTGTGTGTCTCTCTCTCAAACTTCTTTATATTAATAAATACTTTGAAGACTCATCTTAGATTTTGACTGTTCAGACTGATATGCCAACACTCTTAAAACCCTATTTATGTTAGGGAGAATAATAACCTCCTCTCTTTCTCTGAAAGGATACCATGAATGCCACAAACAATCTAAATTTACTTCTTTAGTGATTTCAAAATAAAAATTACATTTATTTGTTTTGGTTCCATACATAAATATCTAACTGTATACATTATACCTGAATGTATAAAACAAAAATAATTATGATATGAAGAGGCTGTTGACATAAAGATCTTGAAGCAATGTTAAGAATTTTTTATAGTATTTTAAAAAGACATTATTTAATGGACTATTACTTAAGTTTTTCTTGTTTTCAAAGAATACTCTAAGTTCAATGTAGAAAACACATTTCTGGGAATCAACTTTTGAGGTAAATATGTTATGTGAGAAGTTAGAATGGAATAATTCACACAAGAAGTGATTATGGTATGAACCAGACAGATGGGATAAAAAAGGAAAATAAATAAATTTGAGAGATTCTTAGTATATGAAATTGAATAAATATCATAATTAATTAAGCATAGAACTGACAGAGAAGTTAGTGATACATTCCATATATCTAACTTTGTATTTGTTTATAATTTAACTGATAAGTGAAAATAGAAAAAGTAGCAAGAATTTTTTTTAATGAGCAATGATTTCTGTTTTTAATATTTTTAATATAAGGTCTCTGAAAGTGATATCTAAAAGACAACTGTAAAAGTAGATATGAAGCTCAAAAAATATGTTCTGTGTACAGTATATTAGATTTTAAAGTTTTAACACACACAGCATTCAAAACAGTCAGAGTGAATGAGATGTCTTGGGGAGAAGAGTAAATTGCAGTTCACCAAGTCAAATGCCTACCCTGGTTGTTTGAATAACAAAAACAAATAAAGCTTTCCAAATGCAAGAGCAGTAGTGATGATTTGGAACTGGAGGCCGCATGCTTCATTTAATGGAGCCAGCTGGTCTTCAACACTAGGGAATTACCAGATCATCTAGTTTTGAAGCGAAGCCAAATGTCTACATTTTTATATACATTCTTCATTGTATTTTTGGTAATTATCTTAGTAAGCAAAGAAATGGTCTCTGAGAGCTATTTAGAGGTTCTAGCTAGGGAGCGCAGATACTCACATGCCTGTAACCGAAGAATAGTTCACTCCTCTATCCGGGAAGGTCATCCTCCTGGACCAAATGTGCAGCTTCCTGAGGGATGCACATGGGAGCAGTAAGGGAGAAAGGAAACACCTGCCTAGTCAGCCAGATCACCTGAATCAACCTTGACAATCAATGGTGTGACAGATGTTGCAGCCAGATATCCCTCACATCCAGTCCTAATGTAAACTATGGACTTTGAGTAATAAGGTTGTGTCACTGTAAGTTCATACATTGAAACAAATGTGTTACTCTGGTGGGAGATGTTGGTAATTGGGGAGACTATGTATGGGTGGGGGTAGTGGACATATGAGAAATCTTTACCTTCCCCTCAATTTTTCTGTGAACCTAAAACTGCTCTAAAAATATAAAGTCTTAATTTAAAAAAATCTCTGAATGTTTTAAGTGAAAAGGGGAGTTTTTGTAATACTATTTATGCTCACATAACTGGTAGGATCCCGCAAAATGTTTCAGGCTTACAAAGTGTACAGAACTTAAGAAGTCTCCTTAGGGTTAGCATCATGACTAATCTGTCCACACATCTTCACCACTGAACCCTTGCTCAGATTGATTTGGACTCTCCTAACTTCAGATTCAGAATTCCACATGGAGTGTCTGACTGAGTAAGCCCAGGGCAAATGACCTCTGTGACAGGTGCTATTGAGCAGGTAGAGTGGATTTAACCACTTTGCCTTCCTGGATGGTAGAAAAGACATTGAATCCTATCATCATGGCACAGTAGAAATTCTTCCTCCAAGAGGAGTGGAGAACTAGTGTTGGGGAGCTAAATATCTTCTCCAAAAAATAATTAATGTTTTGCTTAAAACACTATGAGTGGAACACATATATCCAGTGCAGTGCTTGCTCACAGACAACTTTTGTAACATCATGTAATGACAGAAAGAGAAAGAGGGGAAAAAAACAAAAAGAAAATAGACTTGGACTAATAAATGCCAACATTTAAGAAATGAATATAATGAGCAGAGTTCAATCAAATTAACATTTCTTACAATGTTACAAGAAAAATATCTGCCGATAATAAGCCCAATAGTTTTTCAGTTGGAAAGGATATATGGCAGTACGCATAAATGAATATTTCAGACTAAAATGCGTCCTTTAGACTTTGTAACATGGGGATTATGATTACAGTTCAAGGGTAGAGACCAGATATTAAAAATGGGTGAAAAATAATTTCTTGAAAACACTGAGGAAACAAATATGAACAACTTGTTTTAAAAAATTGGCTGTCGGGTGATATAAGGAGGCAAAGCAAGAGTTAAATGTGATCTCTCCCAAGCCTCCAGAAGGGAGAGATTTGAATATACTTTAATGATAAGATGCTGTATATAGAGAGAGACTAGTGATCTAGAAGTAGAAAGCCATTAAGCTAAACTATAAGCAGAGAAGTGACTCCAAGAATGTAGGTAGAGGGATTAGAGCTAGATAGGAAAATCAGTGAGGTTTTCTCCTTGAGTAATAAGTAAGGTTGAGATGGATATTGAGGGAAATAGATTTGTCAACTGGTGAGAAACTGAGGCTATTCTTTTTAATACACTGACTATCTGAAATAGGAAGGACTATCACCTCCTAAGAATGAGGGATGGAAATTAAACCCAAGTTTGAGGAGATTAAAGAATACTTTAAATAGTGTGAGAATGGGAGGATTTCTTTTTTTTTATTTAACTAGATACTGTCCTGTCAATAAAATCTTGTTCATAAGTATAATTTCCCTATCACTGTGCTCCAATTTACATGTTTTTTTTTTTAGTTTTTAATTCTGTAAACACCACCAATTAAATATCTTTCAACTCCATTCCTCCTTATTCTTATTATTTCACAGTGGTTTTTCACATAGGCTTCTTCGATACTCAGCTAACTAGAATCATTTTCTGTACTTTTATCTCTGTAATCATTTTTTTCACAATATTTTTAGTTGAAAACACTCAACTGATTATCCAATATGGTAAAGTAGACAACTATTAGCATGAACAAAGCCTATAATATTTTGGTACCAAACTAGATTTATTTACTTATACATTGCAATGTAATTCTCGACTGCTCTAATTTAGGAATCTCTACCCTTTAAGATCTTGGTCAAACATCTTCTCTTCTATTACACATAATTTTTTATTCCTATATATTTTTTATATTTTTCAAAGAGTTTGAATGTGACTTTTATGTTGTATTTATCCTAGTGACTGTTACTTAAAATGTTAATGTAGCTATCACATCCACTCCAATGTCTGTTACTTGAACAAATGGTCAATGCCTTCTTCTGAATCTTTTTTCAGTAAATATTATATTTCTCTTTATTTTATGACATCTATAATGCCATTTTATGTGTTTGTTTATTTACATATTTATAAGTTATAAGAAGCAGAATAAATAAATTTAAGTTTATTCATAATCTATAGAAAAGAAAAGATTTTTTTACATTACCATGGTTTTCTTTTCTGGAAAGTTGATGCCAGGATAGAAGAATAACAAAATCCTTTGCAGGTCAGCACAGAGATTGTGAATATAGTTTTCCTGAAAATGTTTTTGCCCTAAAAGTGAAGCTATTTAAATAGCTCCAGGGTATATTTATTCAGGTGGAATAATTATTCCTAAAATCCCATTCAGAGATATATTTAAAGACCTGAGAAATATGTAGAAAAGTGTTAATGTTAGCAGTGGAATTCACTGCCAGGAACAGTTTGAAAATTCTTTAAGTGGGGCTAAAGATCTTGAACATGGTAAAGAGTAAATGCTTTCCCATTTGTGTCTCCTTAGAGTTAGTGCTCATGAGGGAAATACTAGTTGAGACATAGTCAGAGAAATTTAAAAATCACTCCAGATAAATGATAAATGGATTATTTTCTATAAACAAATGGAAGTTATAAATCAATGTGTAATATTTATTGTTACC